>JAJPUD010010992.1:3009-19272 GCA_023553655.1 Myrmecobius fasciatus | reverse complement strand
TGCTCTAACCACTGCGCCACCTAGCTGCCCCAGTTTGATAACTTTTTGAGCATAGTTCCAAATTGCTCTCCAGAATGGTTGGATCTGTTCACAGTTCCACCAACAATGTATCAGTGTCCCAGTTTTCCTAAATCCCCTCCAACACTTGTCATTATCTTCTTTTCTTGTCATCTTAGCCAATCTGACAGGTGTGTAGTGGTATCTCAGAGTTGTCTCAATTTGCATTTCTCTGATATGATTCCATTTTTAGAACAATGCTTTTTTTTTTTAATATACAGTGGAAGGAAAAGCTGAATTTCAGGTAGAAGTTAGTGAAAATAAAAATGTAGTTCTCTCTATCCAAATTCATAGATTCCCCCTGAAATCTATTCATGGATCTTTGGAAAGGGTGGTAGGTGCCAGGTTAAGAATTCCTAGCCTAATCCAACATTTTATTTTACAGATGAAAGGCTAAGGGAAGGGACCTGGTCAGTTAGTGACAGATTAAATCTCTTAGTGCAGACCCTAGTTCTCTGAATGTAAGGTTTTTACTGTACTATGGCTTGAAGGTAGTATGATATAGGGGATGCCATGTTTATTTCACCATCTGAAAGATTCGAATCTTGCTTTAAACAATAGTGTACGGCTATCTGTTAGACCTTGGGTCTATGGGCTCTTTGTATCCAACATGTGGTAGAGCCTTCATAATCAGACACACTGTACCCCAACACAATGATGTCATTTTAGCCCTCTTTAAGAATGAAGGAAATTGGGTCAGCTAAGGGCCCAGTGGATAGAGCACCAGTCCTGAAGTCAGGAGGACTTGAGTTCAAATCTGACCTCAGACATTTAACACTTCCTAGCTGTGTGACCCTGGGCAAGTCACTTAACCCCAATTGCCTCAGCTAAAGAATGAAGGAAATTGCCAATCAATCAACTAATTAACTCTAGGTAAATCATTGAACTTCTCTATGATCTCATCTGTAAATTGGGGCTAACTATAGCACTTACCTTTCAGGGTTATGAAGAGCAAGTGAGAAATACTTAGAAAGACATTATTCTTAGAAAAAATCAGACACTATCAGAGCATGAAGGGACATTAGAGTTTATATAGTCCAATTTCATTTTATGAGAAAAGCAAAGGAGACTTAGAAGAAGCTTAAAGGAGGGGAGGGAAGGTGGTGATGGTTTCCCTCTAAGGGTCTGCTCTTCCTATGTCCACCTCTTCCCCCAAGCCTCCATCCTTTCTTTCTGCACCTGAACTGGTCCATGCTGGCAATTCACAAGGGGGAGGGGAATGGAGAAATGTGAAATTGACAAAGTTAATGGAAGACATGAAAGGACAGGCTTGGATTGAGATTCTCTCATTCAATGAACAAAGTGCATTAGAAATTGATTTTTTTCCCCCTTCTATTTACTATAGTTTTTTCCCCTCTGGTGCAGAGAAGAAAGGCTTTGCATCAAGATTAGTTGTTCCAAAGTGAGACTTCAATTTGCTCAGTGTGTTTATTATTACCAGAACCCAAACACCATTCACAATAACTTGGTTTTTTTTCTCTGCCTATAGGAAAATGGAGTAAAGCCATGGGGCCAAGAAGGGACAATCAATTCTTCCCCAGTGGCAGATCGGGTCCTTGGCGAGGATCTTACAGAGTAGAGCTGAGACTTTTTGGAAATGCCTGTTCTCTTTAGAAAGCAATTTTCCAAATAGATCACCTCGATACTTCCCCTTCAGTGGATTGCTTTATGACTGAGGACAGCCGCCTCTGGGCTGATGAGTACAGGTGGGGAATCTGGGCTTCTAGCTCTGGCACACACGAACTGTTAGAAAACAAAGATCAGCTTTCATGCAAATTTCCCTAAGTGAAAAAAGAACAAATAATGGGGAGGAGAAGAGGAGAGTAAAGAAAAAATCGGGGGTGGGAGAATTGAAAAGAGCAAAGACCTCTGATAGGGATAGAGCAAAATGTATGTGAATTTTTTTCTTTAAAGTTTTCCCTCAGGATTCTGCAAAACTGGAATATTATTTGTAAATAAAAGGAGTGACTTTAAAAGAAAACACAACAAAATCTGTTACTGAGGAAGCAGGTGTTCAGAATACCAAATGTGGGCATGGAGACCAGCCAATTTGCCCCACTGTACAGGTGGGGAAAATGAGGTGTAGGATAATGCCATGTTCTAGGGCCCCTAAGGATTAAAGGCCTTACCTTGTCATTTCTAGTAAATGATGAATTGAGTAAACTTGGCAAGATGTCTGGTAACTGGATTCTGTGGAGATTATATTACCTATCGCTTGAATGATTTTTTTTTTTTTTTTCGTTTTTGGACTAGCTGTTTTAGGAGCATGAGATTCACTCAGATGGCAGCAAAGCCTATGTCTTTAGGGTGGCTCATCTGAAATCCATGACTGAGGTGAGGGGCAAACAAGATCCAGTATGTGCCCTTTGTCCTCTGACCCTCATATCCAATAACCAAGTTAACAGTTCTGCTTGCCTAGTCTTTGGACCCACCCAACCTTTTCCTTCTGCTCAAACTAGACCCCAAGGGGAATCTTACATCAAAAGATCTAAAAGAGAAAATTAACTAGTTCCTTTGTTTTCCCATAGTTCTTTGTCTGAAGCTCTCCTATGTACACTTTAAAAAAAAAACTGACATTTGGGTGGCATTTATAATTTTCAAAATGCTTTACATACACGTCTCATTTAAACCTTAAGCAACTCTATCAGGTAGGCGTTAAATCGATCTATAAGCATTTATTAAGCATCTGCTATGTTCTAGGCAGTGTGCTAAGCACTGGGGATTTCAAGATAAAGAATGAAATGATTCCTACTTCTAAGGAAATTTCATTCTACTGGGAGAGAAAGCAGCTTGAAATATAAATCCATATAGAGTAAATAGATAGAGAATACATACAGGCAAATACAGAGTAGTTAAAATCCTATCTTCTGTAGGAAGCCTTGTTCTATTGTGTCCACCTTCTTTTATCTTTTATATATAGCTTATTTGTACATATTTGTTTGCCTTGTTTTCTCTATTATATTGTGAGTTTCTTGAAGGCAGCATTAAACTAGATACCAAAATATTAAATTTTTACTTTCTTTGTGTCCCTGGAATTTAGCACAGTACCTAGGACATTTATTATTGTTAATATGTTGTTTTTCAGTTGTGTCTGACTCTTTGTGACCCTATTTGGGGTATTCTTGAAAAGAATATGGAGTGGTTTGCCATTTCCTTCTCCAGCTAATTTTGCAGATGAAGAAACTGAGGCAAACAGGATTAGGTGACTTGCTCAGGGTCACACAGGCAGTATTTAAAGTCGAATATGAACTCTTAAAGAAGAGTCTTCCTGACTCTAGGCCTGGCACTCTATTTACTATGCCAACTACTGTCCTGTCTAGGACAAATATTGATTGATTGGCTAACTGAAAAGAGGAAGCAGTTTGAGAGAGGAGGTACTAACAATTGAGAAGGGAATCAGGAAGGGATCTTCACCTGGGGTCTGTGAACTTGTTTTTAAAAATATTTTGTTAACTGTGTTTAATATACTTGATTTTCTTTGTAATCCTATGTATTTTATTTTAAGCATTTCTGGAAAGAGATCCATAAGCTTCAATAAACTACTAAAGAAGTCTCCCCTCCCCCCACACACATCAAGAACCCTTGACTTAGAAGGCAATTCTTAAGTAATTAAGGAAGAGATTCAATGAGGGGGAGGTGAGGAAGAAGTACCCACCAGATCATACGTCAGTATGATCAAATCAAAGGAACTTGGGGGAATCAGAAAGAAAGCCAATTTGTATGGATAACACAGTGTGAGAAGATTAGTGTGTGGATATTTGATTGATTTTGTCTATATTTCCTAACATCACATCATTATTGCCAAGATAGTTCATTCTACCCTTTTTCTCTCTCCTGATACTTCTTACTTCCATTCTCCTCAAATACGCTGTCATGAAGACCTCAGGAGGAAATAAAGATTTTCCAAAAACAAGACAATGAGGGTGCAAAGATGGGGACATGTACTTCCAATCTCTCTCTCCCAGATTCATTCTTCCTGAAAAAGCAAGTAGACCTCTCTCTTCCCAAGTCCTGATGATATCATTTAGCATTACTGTTGTTTGCCCTTTGTTCTTGAAGTAGACCAATGACATCAGGAGATATCTTGATTCTTGAGTGAATGGCAAGTAAATTAGCATCTGGTCCCTTTGAAAGCATGAAAAGCCCTTTATGATCCTTAAATAATCCTGTCTCCTTGACTCCTCTCCAGCCTTCCTTCTCCTATTTGTAGATAAACTGGATGATTCTTCCACCTTCGTTGTTACCTGTGCGATGTGATGAAGCTTAAGAGGATGGATAGCTCTTCTATGGAGAGTCCTCCTAGTTCACTTGCTTGATTTTGAAGGTTAATTTTGATGCTGACTTTCCCTTCCAATGTAGTTCCCCAGGGAACTCAAAAAGAATGGAGAGCACTGGAAGTTAATAAACTCAGAGAATCATTCTTTTGCTCTTTCTTACTCAGGCCCTTTCAGGGAGAAATACCATTTTTTTTTTTTGGAGCCCAAAGAAGAGCTCCTTCTTACTGTGGAAATGAAAACTTGGCAGAGTGCATAAATCAGCAATAAATCCCATCAACACACATTTGTTAAGGGCCTACTTTAGGCAGAGTTCTGATGAAGTCTTCAATGTTAGGTGTGATTAGCAGAGGAACTGATAAAAATTAATCCCTTAGGCAAACAGGAAGAAGGCTCAGATAATGGAGATCAGTTTAGCTCCATGGTCCCATCCTCTGGGGAGCTGGTCCAGTCTGAAATCCAAGTTATGTCAAACTCCTGAGACCCACCCTCTGTAAAAATCCCAGTCATGTCCCTGAAGTTAAATTTTCTCTATAAAACCTACCTATGGGTCATCTCCTAGCTGCAGCCCTTCTTTGGGTCAGTCCAACCAGGGCACTCTGCCCCATGGTCTTTCCCCTTCCCCAATGCCCCATAGTATCTCCCCTAACTCCACTACGCTTCCCAACCCCACTTCTCCTTACAACTAACTCACTCTTTTAGGCTGCTAAATCCCTTTCATGATTTAACCTGTTAGCTAAAGGCAAGCCCCAACCTCATGGGGTGCTCCCTTTCTACTAGGTAATTGTGAATTTCAGTGAAGAACTTGTCTTTCATATGCTCTCCCACTCTATTTTATATTTACCATTCCTAGTGTCTTTTGTATCTCTTCATTTTGTCTATAAGTTCTTCCCTAAATAAATCTACTTTTTCCCAAAGAGAATGGCCATTGTGAATTATTCACATGGCCATCATTTGGTGAGAAACTCCACATTATGGATCACATTAGTTCTGTTCTAGGTCCTGGAGAAGAGTCAAAGTTTATTATGACATGGATAAATTTACAGTATCATAGGACAGCAAGAAATCAACAGAAATAATTCTAATTTGTAATATTATGTGAATGTTGCATTAGAATGCCCTCTATCTAGAACTCCAATGGCACATCCATGTTGATATGGCAGTATGTGTGTGTGTGGGGGGACTTCCTCCATATAGAGACCCTCCAGACATACATCTCCATGCTCTCTATTCCTACTTTCTCTTCTGGCTTTCAAATGCCACGTACAAGGACAGGTTTATCTGACAATTCTCTTCTTTTCTTATTCACTCATTCATGTGTTTATCTGAACTTAAACACCAAACAAAATGGGCATTTCCAAATTTATAATGTCCTCTCCCTCCCAGACTCCTTCCTCTGATTGGACTTCTCCTAGAACTTCCATTTATGGAGTATGTCCAGATAGTCATCCCTTCATTTTTCAACAGGCTGAACTCCTCTTGGACTTTTCCATGATGCCCCTATACTGAATATCTTTTTCCTCACACCCTTCAGCTTCTTTTTATGTATTTTCTCTTCCATTAGAATGTGAGCTCCTTGATCATTGTACATGGCAACATCAATATTCTAGGACGATCAATTCTGATGAATGTGGCTCTTTCCAACAATGAGATGATTGATGTCAGTTCCAATTCTTCTGTGAAGAGAGCCATCTACATCCAGAGAGAGCACGTGGGAACTGAATGTGGATCACAACATAGCATTCTCACTCGTTTTTGATGTTGTTGGCTTACATTTTGTTTTCTTACTCATTTTTTCCCCTTTTTGATCTGATTTTTCTTGTTCTACAAGAGAATTGTATAAATATATATACATATTAAAAAAAAGAATGTAAGCTCCTTGAGGGTAGGAACTGTCTTTCTTTTTTGCATGTGTTTAATACTCTTGTTGAGGTTCAAAGGAGATATCAAAAGATTGGAGCTACAGACTGATGTTGTGAGGTATCTCAAAAGAATTTTCAGGCTTGAACCCATCTCCAAGTCAAGGGGCAAAGTTTATTATAACTGTATTGCCTATTAAAGCAGGCTAAGTTCTAAAGAATTTAACAGAAAGCCAGGAGCAAGAAGATAAATTTATAAGACAAAGTTAGAGAGACCAGAGCTTCATGTTACTTATTTGCTAATTTTATAGCTTATAAGTTGGGTTGAGAGATGGTCTATTCACTATTGTCTCAGGAACTTGATTATCATTGACCAACAGATTATCTTCCAGTTGGCAATGTTTGTAGGACTATACTCTAGTATTCCTAAAATCAGGAGACTTCAGGATCATTGACAGATTGTTGTCAATTGTTTGGTTGTTAGAACAATAGAATTCTAAGGTCAGAGGACCTCAGGATTACTTCTATATTTCCCTTAGAAGCTGCACCCTATCATTTTCAGCACTTAGCACAGTACCTGGCATATCGTAAATGCTTAATAAATGCTTGTTGACTGACATAACAAAATAAGAGAACCGTACATAAAACTATAAATCTCCATGGTCTAGCTTGTTTTTCTTTCAAATACAATAAATCCATCATGTGGCATTCAAAATTGTCCTTGTCTATGATTTTTTTCCCCTGGCCTTTGGTTCTTTTCTGTGATTTTTTTTTTTTAACTCACTCCTTGTCACCTTTTCCCCTCCTATTATCTCTCATTGGTGAAAAAAAAAAAGGCTTTGTAGCAGATATTCATGAGCAAGCAAAACAAATTTCTACCTTGGTTGTGTCCAAAAAAATTATGTTTCATTCTGCATCTGTAATCCAATACATCTCTCAGTAGGTGGGTAGTAGGCTTCATCGTCAATCCTCTGAAATCATGATTGGTCATTGCTTTGATCCATATTTTAAGTTGAAAGATTGTTTCCTCAGTAACTCGTCCCTTTTGCTCTCTTCCACACATTTTAGGCCAGCTCTTTCTCCCTTACCCTCCTCCCTCTAGCCAGGATGTTAAGGGGCTGGGACTATTGACAATGCTTTTGAAGCACAGACCACCTTTTCTTCTTTATGACTACTCCTGGGAGGGATGATTGTCTGCTCATAGATTTAGAGCTAGAAGGTAGTTATAGGTCACGTAGTTCAACCCTTTTATTTTGTGGATGACAAAACTGAATCCCAAGGGATTAAAATGACTTTTCAAAGTTCCTCCAAGTAGTAAGAGGAAGAGCAGGAAATCAATCTCAGGTCCAGTGATTTCAAATCTAGCATTCATTCTATTGTTTCACTGTGATGTTTCTCTGCCTCAGTAGAATTTGTAAAAATTCATAGTTATAGTTTTGCTTCTTTCCTAGGCCCTGAAACAGATACAAGGGCACTTTGGGTCCCACCTAGACATGGTTCCCTTCCTCTGGAGGGCTACAGGGTTCTGAACCTGCCCCAGATACTCACCAGGTAACAGGGTAATTATTTCTGGTGGGAGGAAGATGCGTCAGCTTGTCTGTGGTTTGGGCTTTGCTGCCTGAAGTTGAACAAAAGGAAATGTAGGACACACTCCCTCCTTTTTCTATTCGTGCTGTTGAATCAACCTGACGATATTTGCTGACAAGTTCCTTCTCTGATTCCCTCAGTAGATAGATAAGACACATGTGTATTTTTAGTTTTGAATTGAATTTTCTCTCTCCAAGCTTCTGGTGTGTCACCCCACTCCCTCTGACTCCTGTTCTTTGGGCTCTGAAAGCAAGGAGATAGGTTCAAAGATATAGAGCTGGAGCCTAAGAGGTTAACCAGTGCAACCCTCTTGTGGCTGAGGAAACAAATCTAGGTCATACAGGTTAGGTTTGGGTTAGAGCTAGGATGTGAAGCCAGATTTTCTGATTTTAATCAGGGATCTTTCTACTCTATCACTAATGCCTATTTCTATGAATCTAATCAATATACATGATTATGAAATTATAATACGTTATGAAATTATAATGCATTATGAAATTATGAAAAAATTTCTGTGGAATGAATTAGCTCTCCAGCACAAGAAAATCATTTGTATGTCACATGGTTACACACAAATGATTTTCTTGTGATGGAGAGCTAGTACAATTTATTCCACAGAAATTTTTTCATAATATGTAATATATATACACATACATATATATAGAGTCGTATATGTAAACTAATATATAAGCATTACTGATACAGTAGAAAAAATTTTAAATCTTCATAATATTTTATATATTTATACCCACAAATCTAATGTATAAATAGATAAAAATAAATATATTCATATACATATTTATGATATATATTTTATATACAAATATATACAGTATATGTAGAGAAATTGGCATATAGGCTTCTTTAATTTCTTTTCTTCTTCACATCCTCACCACCTAAATCATGGAATTCTAGGAAGACTTACTTCTTACTTACAAGATAGGAAAAACTATGCTTTATTATTTTTTAAAAATGTTATTGATATGTTTAGTTTTTATATCACCTTCATTGCCAAATACATCTCTCTCCCATATCTTCCCCAGAGAGCCATCTCTTACAAAAAAGAATAAAAAAGAGAGAGAGAGAAAAGAGCAGTTCAGCAGCAAAACTAACCAACAATTTATACTCAACAGAATCTGACAGTACATATAGTTTTACATATTCATACTCAGGTTATGTTAAACAACAGACTCTCTGAAAATGCAAGACATACTTTTAATTTTAAATTGCATCACTGTATTTTTCTCCATTATTTTCTTATGTTTAGATAATCAGCAAAATAGCAAATTAATCCATGATTTGTACCATTTGTGAATTTCCTAGTTGTAAATGTTCACAATAAAAAGCTAAAGTTTGGTTCACATAGGAACTGGTTCTTGCATACTCTTGCTAGTCCCCTATCACTCAAAGAAGGAAGGATGGCTCATTTTCTTATCTTGTTTTTGAGCCAAACTTATTTTTCTCCTCCTTCTACCTTCCCCTACTTCTTCTCCTCTTTCCCTTTTTCTCTTCCTCTCCCCTCCTCTTCCTCCTTCCTTTCCCTTTTCTCTTCTCCTTGTTTATGTACATATTTAAAGACTGATCTATTGTTTGCTACTAGCTAACAGAAGTTCTGCTATGTTTGGCCACTAGTTGATCTCCTTATATTCAGAGAAGAATCTATGGGCCCAATATTGAGTTAATCACATTCGTTGAGGCAAGGAATGCAAGACTCCACCACTCATAAGCAGTTTAGCAAAGTTCATGTAGTTCATGTATGCAAGGTTAGCAAACTTTCCTGACAGCAGTGCTCTTGTGATTGAAAAGTGGGAATTATAATTCAGGCTAATTCATGATTGCCTCTGTCCTCCTCCACTTGGTCTCTGTGAACCCAGGAATAATAGTCAGATACAAGAGCAGAGACCCAAAGATCTGGGATCATAATCAGGGTGAGCAATCCCCCTTGTGCCTATACTATCATTTGTGCTTGCCTCAGGGACTGGAGGACTGGAGAACTACATACTTGTATGACTGAGTAATAAACTGCCTCACTCAAAATACTTTGAGCATATATATTCTCTCACAATCTTCTCCCAGCATACAATATATATATATATGTATATATATAGAGAGAGAGACATATACATACATACACACAATTTCTTGTGCGAGACCTATTGTAATTATATAGAAAATTGTTCATGGTTTCATCATGTTTGTATGTTAATTTCATGATTGTGTGAATTATAATAATAGTAAAAGATGGTATGGAATAGTGGAAAAAGCTAGAACTTGAAATCAGAAAGACTTGGTTTTAAATTGCACTTCTAACATAAGCTGTGTGCTCTTGGGCAAATCATGATATCTCTGAGTCTTGGTTTTCTCATCTGTAAAATGAGAAGTACAAACTATATAGTACTTACCTCATTGAATATTTTAAGACTTAACCTCTCATTCTTTGAAGTTCTCACTATCAAAATTTATCACACAATCTAGTTTCTGGTGGATGTTATCTCTTGGATTCTTTCCCTTCTTTCTGTTGTTTAGTCATTGGCTCACAATCTTCTTTTCCACTTTAATTCCTGCCTTTAGATAAAAGGATATCAATGTAAATACTAATATTCCTTCAAATATTTTCACCTCACAGTTTATTAATCTACCTACCTCTTATTGCTTCCTTCTCCTTTCTATATATTACATACAAATATGGTCACATCCTGATCTTGCCATAACCCACAAATGTTTTACTTCCATGATCAAGAATTCTGAAATTCCTTTATCCCAGCATAACCTCCTATTATTCCATTTCTTTCCTATGCCTGACTCCCCTTAAATTTATTTTTTGTTCTCCATATGACCTCCATCCCTTAAATCATTTACAGGTCATCGTCCCTACTCTGGTTGCTCTCTCTTCTCCATCTTGACTTCCTTGGTGAACCAGTTCAACTATACATTATCTTCTCTTGTATATCACTGAAGATGTTGCTTTTCCAAGTCCTATCTTTGAAGTACTCTCACCATCTGCTTCCTTTGCTTCTACTCATAGTTGGCTGAACAAGGTTGGAGAAAATCACAAAACTGTGATGAACAGATTTACTAGAAGTTTATATTAAATAGCCTCAACTGGGCTCTCACCATAGCAAAACTATTTTTCTACGCCTCTTTAAAGTGACTCACTATTCCACTCATCACAGTGGCTTTTCCAAACTTTTTCATCTCTTCTCAAATTTCCATCATTTCATCCTTTTCCTTCTCAGTTGAGAATCTTGCTTCATATTTTACTGAAAAAAAAATTGAGGCCATTCATAGAGAGCTTCTTTTCCTCCTTTATTTCTTATTTCACATCATTCAGATGCCTTCTACCACTATTTCTTCTCCATTCCTGTTTCATATGAAGACGTGACCCTTCTTGCCACGGCAAACTCCTCTCCATTTACAAGCAATCCATTCTACCTCATCTTCTCCAGCAACATGACTATTATCACTATTTTTCTCAATCTTTAATTGCTTCTTCTTTCTATTGGCTTCTTCCATACTGCCCACAGATGTTCATATATCTTTCCCATCCTCAAAAAGCCTTCATCCCTATGCACAAGCTATCATCCTATATCTTTCTTCCTTTTGAGGTTAAACTCTTTGATAAGGAGGATAATAGGTGCCTTCACTTTCTTTCCTCTCATTCTCTTCTAAATCTCCTACAGTTTGGTTTTCGACCTCTTGCTTGATTCTACTGAAACTGCCCTCCCCGTCTTAATCACCTATTCTAATAATATTTTCTCAGCCCTCATCCTTTTTGACTTCTCCGTCAGTCAATAAATAAGCAATAAGCATTTATTTCATGCTTACTATATGCCAGGCACTGTGCTAAGCACTAGGTATAGAAATAAAGGCAAAAATTTGGAGCTATGCTCAAAAAGTTGTCAAACTGTGCATACCCTTTGACCCAGCAGTGTTTCTACTGGGCCTATATCCCAAAGAGATAGATCTTAGAGGAGGGAAAAGGACCCGCCTGTGCAAGAATGTTTGTGGCAGCCCTTTTTGTAGTGGCTAGAAACTGGAAACTGAAGGGATGCCCATCAATTGGAGAATGGCTGAATAAATTATGGTATATGAATGTTATGGAATATTATTGCTCTGTAAGAAACGACCAGCAGGACAATTTCAGAGAGGCCTGGAAGGACTTGCATGAACTGATGCTGAGTGAAACGAGCAGAACCAGGAGATCATCATACACAGCAACAACAATATTACATGATGATCAATTCTGATGGACATGGCTCTCTGCAACAAAGAATTGTCTCAAACCAGTTCCAATTGTTCACTGAAGAAAACCATATACACCCAGAGAGAGGGAAATGAAATATGGACCACAACGTAACATTTTCATGATCTCTATTGACATTTGCTTGCATTGTGTTGCCTTTCTCTGATTCTTTTTTTTTCTTGTAGATAGGATTTTTCTTGCATAACTTCTCAAGCATTTCAGCATTATTAACATGTAGTGGACTCCCTGCCATCTAGGGGAGGGGAGGGGACTGGGGGTAAAATTTGTAATGGAAAGCTTTGTAAAGATCAATGTTGGGGAACTACCCATATATATGTTATACAAATAAAAAGCTTTAAGAAAAAAAATAAAAAAAACCCCAAAACAAACAGACAAAAAAAAAAAAAAGAAATAAAGGCAAAAAACAGTTCCTACTCTCAAGGAGTTAATACTCTCAAGCTTGCATTTGATGTTTACTACCTTCTCTTCCTGGATAATCTTTTGTCTTTGGGTTTTTAGGACACTGCTCTCCCATAGTTCTTTTCTTGCTTTTCTAAACATTCCTTTAGTTCTTTTGATGGATTTTCATTCCTGTTGTGCCCATTAACTGGAAGTGTTCCCCATATTTCACTAATGTGTCTCCTCTGTCTTTTGAGAGGCAGTATGATATGGTGGAGGTTTATACTAATATAATATGAATATTGTTATGTAATATGAATGTTATAATATACCATTATATTATACTATGCTATATAATATTAATTAGTAGCCTCAAAGCTAAGAAAATTTGGGTTCAGTTCCCACCTCTGAGGCACCCTGGGCAAATAATTTTACCTCTCTGTCATTTGGGCAACTCTCTAGGATTGTAAATTGCAGAAAAGTTGTTGAACTACTTTGGTAAAGGGAATTTTTTGAAACTCCGGAGTAGGGCTTCTTAAACTTTTTCCACTCGCCACCCCTTTGCCTCAAAATTTTACACAACCTGGGGTATATAGGTATATAGAATAGGTTACAAACCAAACATTTACTGATAATCAATCATAAAGAAATTTATTTTAAAATAATTCTTTGGTATACATATAATTTTAGCATTTATTAAAGATGAAAGCAAATTTACATACTAATGAGATGGATGTGCTTGTTTATTTTCACATAAAGAATGAAATCTTGGAAGACTATTTGATACCTTTTACTGTTGTCAAATTTTTTATAATGTCCACATTCAATTATAAGTTGTGATCTACAGCTTAAAAAGCTTTGCTCTACAGAGTTTCCCATACCAACAAAATTGCAAGTTTAATCTGTATCTTTACTGCCTCCCTTATTCATCTCATCTACTCTCGGGTTAAAATCTCATCTCTATTATTTTCATATTTATATATCTAACTCCTTAACTCTCTTCTGAGTTCTTTTCTCATGTCATCAACTGCCTAGTGAACATTTCAGACTGGATGCCCCATAGACATCTCCAATCAATGTATGGAGGACAGAACTCATTGTCTTTCCCCTCAAAATCTATCCTTCTTCTAAACTTCCCTATTACTGTCCAGGACTCTACTATCTTTCTAGTTATTCAGAGTTGCATCCTTGCATTCCTGTCTCCTTGTTCTTACTTATTGGAATAGCCTATTGGTTGCCAAATCTTGCCATTTTTTTTTCTGACAACTTTTTTTTTTTTTTTTTTTTTTTTGCTGAGGCAGTTGGGGTTAAGTGACTTGCCCAGGATCACACAGCTAGGGAATGTTAAGTGTCTGAGGCCAAGTTTGAATTCAGGTCCTCCTGTCTTCAGGGCTGGTGCTGTATCCACTGCACCACCTAGCTACCCCTGACAACAATTCTTGATCATCTTTTCTCTCTATTCACATAACTACCAGTCTAGTTCAGGTTTTCGTTACTTCTTTACATAGACTATTGCAGTAGCCTTTACTTTGGTCTTCCTGACTTGTTAGTACCTTCTCCAATCCTTGTTCCACATGGCTGCCAAACTGATTTTCCTAAAATGCAAGTCCAATTATATTGTCCACCCCTCTAGGTTTAAATGTAAATTCCCTTGGCACTTACTCTTTTCCTATATTTTCAGTCTTCTTACATATTGTGGTTTTCTTCATAATCTATGGTTCAACCATATTAGCCTACTTGCTATTACTCATCCATGATTTTTCATCTCTGGACTCTGAACCTTTGCATTCGTTGCTCTGCCTTATTTGTGCTTTTTAGCATCCATGGCTTCCTTCAATACATGGCTTAAATGCCACTTTAGCTGGAGGATGTTCCTGGTCAACTCAGCTGCTAATGCCTTCTCTTCCAAGGCTACCCTCCATCCAGCAGTTCCCTGGCAAATATTTAACAATTAGCTAGGAGAAAAGGGAAGAGAGGCATTTTTTTTTGTTTAACCAATATTATTGCTATTTTCTCCATTACTTTCTTAAATCTAGGCAATCAAGAAAACAATTAATCAAGCTCTAATTTGAATTTTTTAAACTAATTTCTGAAGTATAAATGCTCACACTAAAAATATAACAATTTGTTTGATTCTCTTACTCCTATATCCATCCACTTTATATGTATCTTTTATATACTGAGAAATATATGTTGCCTCCCCAATTAGAAGGCAAGTCCCTTGAAAGCAGGGTCAGGTTTTATTTTTTTTCCTCCTCCCTCTCCATTTAGCAAACAGTAAGGATTGTATAAATGCTCATTTACTGATTGAACTATCATGCTTCTCTGCATTCTTCAAATTTTCTCTATTTTATATTTGGCATGAATCCCCTTTCTTATTGTACTCTGCTTCCCCTTCTCCCCTCCCCTTATCAAAAAAAGTCCTCATCCAGTCTCCACTCCAGAGCTCTCCAGCATTGAGGAGCTCACTGACTCCAGGGGTAGACCATTTCACTTATAAATTGCTCTGTTAGGAAGTTTTTCCTTATATTGATTCCCTAGAAGGCAAAATTAAGAGCAAGGAGTTAGAAAAAACTTAGAAAGATACTAATTCAAGCTCAATGTAAAGAATAGTTTTCTGTGTATTAGAATTCACTTCAATTCTTCAAAATACTTGCTTGTTAAATTAAATTGAACAATTACAACTATTTAAAAGTGTCAGGAATGGTGCCTAGAGGTAGTGGCTTCTTATTCTTTGGAAGACTTCAAGAAGAGGATGGATAACCCATTTCTGGCAGTGTTATTATGGCCACATTGGATTAGATGGCTTTAGCTGTCCCTTCCAATTCCGTGATGCTGCAAGCTGAAATAGATTACAGATTTGTTCTTCATTCTAGTTCAATGCTTCTTCCACATGACAAGCCTTCAGATATTTGCATACAATGATAATGTCCCTCAGTAAGTCTTCAATTCTCCAGGCTAAATAATTTTAATTTCTTTTTTTTAATTAAAATCTTCCTAATTTAGATTTCCAAGCTCTCTTTCAACTCTAAATCTAGGGATCTCATAATATCATTTGAAACATAAGGTCCTGAGAAGTGAAATATTTTGTCTTTAGTCTTGCCTCTCCTCCGTGGAAAAGGAGAAGGGACACATCAGCATAAGGGATGCTTAGTAGTGGCACTGTCCAAGGTACACATAGAAAAGCTTTGCCAGTCCATTGCTGTCCCGGGATAGGAATAACAGACAGTGGGATTTAGGCACCAGACACTTGAGTTAAAAAAAAAAAAACAATAAAAGAAAAGAAACTTCAAGCATCTTTTAAAGGGTCTGTTATTCAATTCAGCAGAGAGCTTGAGAGGAACCAGTTCATCCTTAATTGCATTTCAATACAAAGTGCTAACGTTGGCAGAGGTTTTCTGGCTTTTTGGTTTCTCTCCTCTTCTGGGCTGGCGTCTTCCCCGGAAGCTCTGAGAAGTCCTCTTTGAAGCTGAGGAGATCAAAGGAAGAGGCCATTCCAGACCATGCTGATTGCTAGCACAGAGAGTTGGCAACCCCTGTAGCTTCAGGGTAAAGGCTATGAGCTGCTTAAAGAGGAAAGTTTAGGGTTGAAGGTTAGACAGTAGAATGGAACATTGAAGGACTAGGTCCTGTAGGGTTTGGAGAAACAGAGAAATCTCCTTGGCTTCTTTTCTTACTTCTAGTTCTAATCCTTTAATAGTGGTGCTGTTCCTTTCATCTGAGAAAAGACACACACACACTAATACAGAGAGAGACAGAGCTAGAAAGACCCAGAGGTGGCAGAGAAACAAAGAGGAAGAGAGAGAGAGAGAGAGAGAGAGAGAGAGAGAGAGAGAGAGAGAGA
>JAJPUD010010991.1:6820-57561 GCA_023553655.1 Myrmecobius fasciatus | reverse complement strand
GGGGGGGGGGGGGTTAGTAGGGGAAGAGGAAAAGGAAGAAGAAATGGGGGTTCCAGGAGGGAGGTAGGGGCCCCCCCGCCCCGAGATGGGGCGGGGGTGGGGGACACGGAGGGGACGGTCTGGCCAGGCTCCGCTCGGCTCTCCTCCCTCGGCCCGGGATGGGGGAGGGGGCACCGGGAAGGGCCGCTGGGGGGAACGGCTGCCACGGGGACAGCCGCGGGTAACGGTACCAACCGCCGCCGCTCCCGCCGCTGCCGCCGTTGCCCGGGCCCCGCCGCCGTTGCTAGGCGACCGCTGCTGCCGTGGCCGCCTCTGTCACGAGCCCCGTCGCCCGGAGACGGCGCGAGAGTAGTTAGGGGGAGGGGGATCCCCAAAACGAACTAGGGACCCCCACACAATTTCCCCCCCCGTTAGGACCCCCCAACCACTGAGAGAAACGTGGGGCCACAGCTCCGCCCCAAGGAGGTGGAGTCCCCAAACATTAACCTCCACGCCCTCAAAGGTCCAAGGAATTTCTTCCCCTTGTGGTCTCCCTTCACATCACGCTCGTGGGTGGACACTCCGCCACACGCACTGGCTCCCACAGCCTCCCCCTCTATCAAGACACTTTTCCCAAACTATATTCCTATATGCTTGGATAGACACCACTTGTCCACAGGACCTCTTCTCCATACATACACACCTTTAGGTGGATCCCCCATATGGACCTTCCCTTTATAGAAAAGCAACCTCCCCCCCAGTTGATAGCTTCTGCCTTTCCTCTGCCTTGTCCCATACAGAAAGACTACCCTAATGGGTGGATACACCGGCTCCCAAAGACCCATATATAAAAACAGCCTCCATCACAGCCTTTTCTCTACAAATCTCACAACACACGCACGCGCGCACACACACGTGCACACACACACACACACACACACTTTTATGCATGTACACCACTTCCAAACACCTCCCAGAAAGACCAAGATCAGAGACCCTCAAGTCCTGAGAACATAGGGTAAGGAAAGAATCTGGGGTAAAGAGGACTGAAGAGGGGTAGAGCAAATGAAGAGCAGGTGAACAAGGGTAGGGGATAAGGGCTTTATGATTTACAGTAGATGATAAATGTACAGTTCATACATACATGAAGATGCTTCTTGTGTGAACATCTTGGACATACTATGCACATAAGGCAAAATTCACATAGACATACCACACATATCCATGACAAACATCACATACTTCTGAGACATAACATGCAAGGGATATGCCATACACAGACTGCTGCCCACACACCCTAGATCCTTCATGGGCAGAGGCTTTGAAGGCATGTAGATAGATCCAAAACAGCATGATTAGTGTATCAAGGGCTGAGTCCATGAGAGGAGGTGAAGGGAAAAGTTGAAGGGCTGAGTCTGAACTTGTGGGGTTTTTAAAAATGAGAGGGTCTAGGATGCATGGATGCTGGAGGGAGTGGGGACTGAGGGGGGAAAAAAAAGAATGGCCAAATAGCTTAATAGTAAATGCCTAGGCCCTAGAAATGGAAAGAGAGGGGGTAGTGATGGAGGTGGGGGTGGGGGCAGTTAAGGAGGTGGGGGTGGTTTCCGGGGGTTGAGGGCGTCTCTCTGCACCTTGGCGGCAGGATCTATGTTCTATGCCTTCATCTCCCCTCACTGTTCCCATGGAAACCTTTTAAGCGAACTTCTCAGGAAGACAAAAATCTTTTTTTAAATGACTAAAGAGGGGGGTGGAGGGGGAAACAGAGAGGGGAGAGGGAGGGAAAGAGACAGATGGAAAGAAGGAGAGAGTTGAAGAAACCGAGATAGAGGCAGAGGTATATACAGTGACAGTCATTCAGAGTCAGGATTACAGAGACAGAAGGGTGATTGAGTTGAGATCTGATGGGAGGGCAGGGACAAATGGTGTGCCGGAAGGGAGGAGAAGATATATGGAAGAATAATCAGGATGAGAATATTAAAAGAAGTGTGAAGGAAAGTGAGAGAAAAGAGAATAAAAAGAGAAAATAGATTAATCTGCAAACCAGTGGCCAATGCACCTTAGTGGCCAGTTTGAAGGGGGGGGAGGGAAGGGAGGACAGGGTCAAAGGGCTGAGAAGGAAACAAAAAGAATGTTGATAAAAGGAGTAATAAAAAGAACTAGGTCATTGTCAGTAGGGGAGCATTGATGACCAGAACCAAAGGGAGGTGGGGGAAGAAAAAGATTTTCAGGACAGGAAATCTGGGGAGACTATTTTTATAAACACCGGGAAACTAGGCAAACTTCACAGTTGGGGTGGAAAAGGGAAGGTGGAGTCAAGACATGGGCCTTTTTATCCTCTACCCTACCCCAAATCAAGAATACAGGTACCTTCTTTGAAGCCCTTTGAAGTGTAAGAATCTTCTTTCCCATGACCATGAAGATGGTCTGAGAACCATCTTCCTCCGGCTAACCTCCCACTGATCCATACACCCAGATCCACCCTTTAGCCTTCTCTCACACAGTTCCCTCTTCCAGGGGCATAAGAGCTTTCTTTTCCAAAGCCCCGTACCATGTTCGCCATGGGGCCGACCCTCCACAGGCACAGAGACTGTTCGTCTCAGTAGTTTGTTTCGACTGGACTCACTCCTCCGGTCTCGGATCAGAAGGGGGTGTATCTATGGAATAGGGAATATGGTCAAATCTTAGCGGCTCACGCGTTCCTTCCCTTCCCCCACCAGGAAAACTAACATTTCTCTGGAAATAACTTTGTTTCTCCCTCATATCACTTCCTCCTGTTTTATCCAATGTTTGTCTGTGGATGGGTATATTCTTTTCCTATTTTTTATTTCTCACACCTACCCTGTCACTGCTCTCCACCTCTTTCCATACATCCTAAAAGTTTCTCTTCCAATTCATCTAGGATTTTATGTTCACCTTGTTCAGTTTCCCCCAGACCTTCAGTTTCCCTCATTTTCTAGTGTTCCCTCCCCCAGCCCTCTTTACTGCCTGTCACAGGGACAGTAGAAGCTGCATTTATAATCAGGATCACAGCTTGTTTCCCTCCTACAGCCAGGCACTCGGCCAGACTGGGACTCAACCCTCCCTTTCCCCAAAGGCCCTGGTCATCTCTCCCCGGTTCCCCTCTACTATCCACCTGACTCCCCTTCTAACCTCACCCACCAGCCTCTGTTATGTCTTATTTATCCTCCCTAGATACCTCCAAAACCTCTCTCTCTCTTCTCCCTAACTTTTTCCATTCCTTCTGACCACCTCAGGCTTTGGAGCCCTTATCTCAATTATATTCTTCTTCAAACCCCCTTCCCTAATCATCTCTTCCCTCCACCACTAGAGGCCAGTGTCAACTTCCCAGCTATCTCCCAATCTCCGATAGGCTCCCTGGTCACTGCACACAGTTCCTCAATCCACTAACCCTCACCTAAAGTTTCCCAACTCATCAATCTCTTGAAGGGTCATTTTAAGCAGCCTCTGAGCATCCTAGATATCTTTTGAAATATCTACTCACATTCCTCCTCTATTTATCCTCCCATTACCTTTAAAACTATCCTACCATCACTTTGCAAAAACATCTTGTCACCTCTCATTAGACTTGCTCTCCCTCACTGAATTGGATTCCATCTATCCTTTCACTGCTAATGCCCCCAGTTCTCTCAATATAGCTCTAATCCCTGGTAACTACCAGTCACTCTACATGATCCACTTACTCTTCAACTCTTCAGCTCCCAAATCATTCTTTTCTTCCCCTTCCCCTTCATTTCTTCTCAATTCAAATTCCTGGCCCCTGAGTTTCCCTCTATTCCCCTAGCAACCACTTCATCCTCTTATCAATCTCTCACTGGGTTTTGTTTTGTTTTGTCTACTTTTCTTTCCCTTAGTGACTTTCCCAACCACCTCTTGACTTTTCTGGCTACCCAGTATACTCTGGCATTCTCTTAATTTATCTGGTCCCTCCTATTGTTCTACTCTCTCTATTCCTTTGCTTTCCTACATTCATCTGAATTATCAGGACACCACCCTCTTATTATCCTTTACATTTGTCCCACAGTCATATTTCACTCCCCCCAACTATTCATTCCCCTCTAGCTCCCAAATCACCCCTCCCCACTTTCTAAATCATCTCTAAACACCTGATCACTCCCAGTTACCTATTATCTCCCAAGGTTTCCACCTCTTGCTCCCATCTTCACTTTTACCTCCCTGACTTCACAATTTAATGTCTACTATATCCCTTATTCCCAGTCCTTTAACTTATTAGGTCTTTACTGTTTCACAGCCACTCCTAATTCCTGAGATCCTTGATTTATCTAGCCTTTGCAATTTACTATTCTATTTTATTCTCTCTCTCCTGGTTCTCCCTAATGCCCTAAAATAAAGTTCTGTGCATTCACCCCACCACTGTCCTTTCAACTTCCCTTTTCTGTTAATTTTAGTCCTAAATACTCTGCAAACCAGAAATCCACACACTTTCGTTATTCTACTTCTTAATCAAATTAGATTAACGAATCTAATCAGAGTAGAATAAAAAATGTTTGGATTTCTAGATTATCTTCTATCCAGATAGACAACTCAATTTCTCACCCTAGCCTATCAGCTCTTCCCCATTTTACCTAACACACCTTTCCCATTATATTTAGCTTGTTACTGCACTATGATGATGAAGAGATGAGATATGAAGGTTCATCTCTAAATTGGAATCTTTCTCCCAATGGTGAGCAAAACAGAGAAAGGAATTGTTCAGGTTGAATGTGCATCTCTCTTGCCTCTCTCCTGTCTCATGTGTTATTCCTCCTTTCTCCTTCATTTTTCTCCTTTCTCTTTCTACACCTTATTTTCTTTCCCTTCTTAATTCATATACTCTATTTCCCAACTCTCTGTTCCCCTCCCATGTAATGAAAGGTCCTCTGTGCAACCTCCCTTCCTCTCTCTCACCTCCTCCTCATCCAGCATGAGTAGTTGATTCCCCGAGATGATGCAGAATCGGGGGTTCCAGCCAGGACGTTCATATGGGGAATGAACGTACTGGGTTCGGTGCATAGGGGGTCCCCGTACATCTGAGAAATAAAGAGAAGGGTCAAGGGGCCCTACATATCTGAGAGGCAAATGTGGAATAAGGAAAAGTTTATGTATTTAAAGAATAATAGCACTGTAGACAGATATGGAGAAGGACATGATTGGTAAGGATACTATACATTTTGGGGGACACAGATGATGGAATATCTGAAAAATCTGGAGGAACACAAGGTGAACCTGACCATCTGGGAAAACAAGGAGGGTGAAAGAGATCTACACATCTAGGTGAATATGGGAGATAAGAATTTAGTTGGGGAAGGATATACAAAATGCCAGTATTTCAAAAGGGTAAGTGAGGGGGAAAAACACAAAAGGTGGTCTGGAATCAGCAGAGGAAAGGATTGAGGGAAACAAAGGTCAGTTTGAATGAATGAAAAAACAATGCTTACTATGTGCAAAGCAATGTGCTAAGTGATAAGAATAAATAATGAAAAAAGGGATTGTGCTTTTGGAAAGGTATAGAATTAACAAATATATTCAGGGGAAGAATGAAGATGATGAAACATCTGGGAAGTACAGTGACACGGGAAAGGGTGCACATTTGAGAAGAGTGAAGGTGTCCCAAATAATTGGGTTGTGAAAACCAAATTTCTGGAAAAGGAAGGAGGGAGATACCTGTAAGACTCAGAAGAGATGGAAGCCATCCCTTCCATGGCCTCCTTAGCTTTCCCAGGTCCCTAGGGACAGTTTTGTTTCCTTGGGGAGTGGAAGGGAGGAGGGGGAAGCTCTTATCAGCAACTGGCCCAGGAGTTCAGGTCCTTGTTTAGGGAAGGAGGAGAGATCAAATTGGCCTCTTAGCACCACCCCTCAAAAAATCATAACATGAACCCAGGGAACTGCCCCTGTAAATATCTGGTTTCTCCCTCCCAAATGGTTGGAGAAGCAAGCTTCTAGTACAGAATATTCCCCAGAACACAGTGTGGAAGAATGGACGAGGGAAATAAATGTAACAGGTATACCATATCTCATGAAAGAAATGAGGAACTCTGTAAGTTTGGGGGTAGGACATCTGGGGGGAAATATGAAGATCTGAGAATCTATACTTAATGTCCTTAGATAACCCCTTATCCCATTGTCCTAGCTTCACTGCCTTTCAAGTGCAACCCAACCCCAACAAATCATGCCAAGGGAGTGGTACAGTAGTAGTATCAGCTACCATTTACATATTGCTATAAGGACTATAAAACCCTTTAGATTACCTCATCTGAACCTTGAAACAACACTGAAGTTTGTATTGCAGGTATTGTTCCCCCATTTTATAGTTGAAGAAATTGAGGCTAAAACAGGTTAATGAGACTATGGAGATATATCAGTGTGGGAAAAAAAAAAAAAAGTCTGCATGTTTTAGTGAAAGAAATGAGGCTACAGTGTGGCCAGACTGAAATCAGATTAGGGGCACCTGAGTTAAAAAAAAAAATGAAGCTCTGAGGGTGTTAGAGGAAGAAAAGCAAATTTTGGAGCCTCCATGGGGAAATAAAGCTATAGGTACAATGGAGTGAAAAGAAGCAAGTTTTAGACTCCATGTGATATAGAGCACTTGGTCTGTTGATCTTTCCAAAACCTAATTTCCTTCATGGCCTCTTAATTCACACACCCTTTCCTCCAGTCTTCTAGGCTGGCATCTCTGGTTTACTGGCAGGGGTAAGTTAAAAAAAAAAAAAAAAAAAGATGAGTCAGAGTTAGAGATAAACCGTCCTTAACAACTCAACTATAGACATTCTGTAGTGTCTAAATACCCTAATGCTCTCATCTACTAATAGCATAATACTTTCCAGACATGAAAATCTCACTTATCAAAAACATATTAATGCTCTAGACAATGCACATCCTAATACCTGCAGGAGTACTTCAGTACCCAAAGTGAGATTTTATCATGCCAGTTAGGGAGGGGCTGATTGCAGCAAAAAGGATAAAGTTAAACCTCAAGAAATACTTCCTTTTGGGAGAAGTGAGGGAAGACATGTATACTCATCTACCTAATTAGGATTCCTATCTCTCGTCATCTTCCCTTCCTCTTCCCCATAGTCCCTGGCCATGTGTCGAGGCTTGAAAATAGAAGAGGAGGACAAGACTAGTTGAAGCAAATGTGAATGTTTGTGGGGATGTAGGGATAAGGGGAAGGGCTACAGTGGTATAATCTCTTTGACCGCCCACTTGTAATACCCTAACACTGGCCACTCTCATCTTCTAATACTCTGATACTTTCCAGATGTGAAAAATGCCCTTAGTCCCACCCATCACCAACCCCAAACTTACAAAATAGCCTAAGGAGTCAGGAAAAAAGGCAAGAACAAGATAAGGGCCTTTAGAAGCAAATGGAGGTAAGGCACAGCTAGGCCTTGGAATAGAATACTGGGGGAGAGAATGGAACACGTTATGGAATGGGGGATTTAAGACTTAGGGAGAGACAGATATAGCAGGTACCCTTGGGAAAAGAAATACTTTTGAGATAACTGAATATGGACCAGAAAAATAAGCATGATAAGGGAAAAAGGTCCAAGGAAAGAAGAGAGGGATAAGAGGGGATTAAGAGGATGGGACAGATATAAAGGAGTCACCAGGTGGAGGAGGGATATAAGGAACGGACACCAGGAGAGGGGACAGATATAGGGGATGGACATAAAAGGGGACTAATAATAAGGGATGTACACCATATGTGTGTGTGTGTGGGGAAACAGGTGATGGACACTAAGGGTGGGATGGGGACTGAATATAGGCAAGTGAGGGGAGGAGGGATGGTGAAATGAAAATGAAGGTAGGACTCCATTTCTCATTGGTTAGGAACTTGGGGAGGAGGGGGAGGCCCAGTTCCCCACCTTCCAGTCTTGGTTGCTCCCTCCCCCCCCATCTGGCCCTTCCTGTGCCCTGGACTTCCCCCTCCCCCAGCCCATCTCCCCTCCCCACTCTTTCCTCCCATCTGGCCCCTCCAACATTCCCTTTCCCCCCCTCCCCCTCCTCCATCTGGCTGCCTCTTCTCTCCATCCTCCAGCCCTTTCTCCATCTACCTGGTTCTCTTACCCCTTTTCATTTTCATCCCTCTACCCCTTCATCATACTATCCTTTTCCTCCACCCCTACCTTCCTATTTTTCCCCCTTCTCTTTTCCCTCTCCATGTCCCTCCCCTTAATACCCCCATATCCTATATCTGTTCTCCTTTATACCTTTCCCTTCTATGTCTCTTCTTCATCCCTTTATCTTATTCTCAATATTTCTTCCCAAGGCCTGCTTCTTTTATCCCCCTGATTTCCTTTTTGCTCCAGTCTCCATTTACACCCCCATTCCCTATTTCCCCCCACGCCAGGTTCTCCGGCCTCTCTTCTTTCACCCTCTCCCTTCCCCCCTCACCCCCGGCCTCTCCTCTCCTCCGCCCCCTGTCCCTCCCCCTATCCCCTTCCTCCTTCTGATTTTCCCCCCTCCCCCCACCTCGTACCTCTGAAGGGGGCATAGGACATCGCAGGGACGCTCCCCCGATGGATGGAGGCTCGAGACCTGCTCATCAGGCCTGGGGGGAGGGGGTGGGGGGACAGGGGAGAAAGAGAAAAGAGAGGGGGAGAGAAAGAAAGAGGAGGAGAAGGAGGAGGAGGAGAGGAGGAGAGAGGAGCAGAGAGGAGCAGAGAGGAGGAGAGAGGAGGAGGAGGAGGAGAAAAGGAGCCAACAGCAGCGGCAGCAGCAGAGAGAGAAAGGGGGGCGGGGGAACAGAGAGGAGAGAGCAGGAGGAGGAGGAGGAGATGCACTGCAGCCCCCACCCCTACCCAGAGAGAATCAAAGACAGGGACCCCTGACTCAGAAATAAGAGATGCCAAATAGAGACCCCAGACCCATAGAAAGATAAGTAAGAGAAGCCTAAAGAAAAGAGAAACCAGATCTGGAGAGAGATCTAATGACAAGAGACTCAGAGAACTAGGAAAGATTTCAGACCCAGTGAAAAAGATCTAAGAGATATGAGACCCAGAGATTTCAGAGACAGATCTCCAAAACTGAGACTCTAGACCCAAGGGGATATCTGACTCTGTGAAAGATCTAAGAGACTAAGCCCCTCAGATGCAAAGAGAAATTTCAAACATTATAGATTCCAGATTAAGGATGAGTTGGATTCCCTTGACACAGATCCCTCTCAACCAAGGAGATCTTGTTAACCGAACTTTTTAATTCAAAGAGCTGTTTAATCCAAGAGAGATCCCAGTTCCAAAGAGTTTTTAAAGATGAAGACGAGACCAATAACATATTAGACTGTTATTTGGGGGTAGGAAGCTTCTCTGTTGCCTCTACCTCTCATCTAACTTGATTCCCCCTCCATTTTGGGGTCATGACATGTGCCTGGGTCCCAGGGAAAGAATGTAGAGTAGTCCCTGGATCCATATTGGATATGGTAGGTTGGAGACCCTAAGTGGGGGAAGGAGAGGGTAGCTGGAATAGTTCAGGAAGGATGGGGTTGAAGGATGTGCTGAAGCAACATTACCCAAGTCTCTGTATGTGTGATCTCCAATATTTTCTCTTTCCTTTTTAATCAATATTCACAAAGTTGTGATCTAGCTCAAATGCCACTATCTCTATGCTTTCCTAACCCACTATGGGCCACAAAGTTCACAAAATATCAGAGCTGGAAATTTTAAAAGAAAATGAGGCACAGTGACTTGTTCAGTATGTCCAATGATTTATGACCCCATGACAATCCATTAGGATTTTCTTGGCAGATACTGGAGTTGCTTGCCTTCATTTCCTTCTCTAGTGGATTATCTTTTGTCAGGACTGTCACCAAGACAAGGAAATAATCCATGAGGTGGTTAAGGGTTAAGTGATTTGCCAGGGGTCACATCTGTAAGAAGTATCTGAAGCTGGATTTGAATTCAGGTTTTCCTGGTTCTCTTGGCTTCAGGCCCAATGCTCCATTTATTTGTTTCCTTAAATTGTCTTAATTCTTCCTCTTGCCTCTGTCATGTTACATTATATCACATTTGTGTGCATCTTATTCCCCTCTACTAGATTTAAACTTGAGTGCAATGAGTGTGATTCTTCATCTTTCTGTCCATAGTATACAACTGCATAGCATCACAGTTGGTCCTTAGTATTAGTTGAATTTAATTTATGTCACCTAAATTGTATTTATGGCACACCTATCTCTCATTAGATTGTAAGCTCCTTAAAATCAGGAAATGTAAAGATTAGTTTTTATCTTCTCTGTGCCTAACAATACTTTTACTACACCGGTGCTACCAGTATTTACAGCATGTCAAGAAACCCTTAGGGAGAAATTCTCTTAGGGGATGTTTCATTTAATTTTAATTCTTTGTTTTTGCAGGCAATTGAGGTTAAGAGACTTGTCCAGAATCACACAGCTAGGAAATATTGTGTCAGAAACTGCATTTTAACTCAGGTAGTCTTAAGCTGGGCCACTGTTCTATCTACTTCACCATCTTATCTGCCTCTGGGGATAAGTTTTAGAAAGTTTTATGACCTTCAGAGAGGGCAAATGACTTGCCCAGGGTCACACAGTGTCATAAGCTATATTTGAACCCAGGTCGAAATTTCAGTACTACATTTTGCTTCTATATGCTACTTATACAAATATATACAAATATGTCATCACCATAGTGATTTAATACTTGCAATATCTCAACTATTACCACTATCTCTTCATCTTATAGAAAAGGATACTAAGGCTGAAAGAAGTGATTTGTCCACATTCATGCAATAAATAACAGGTAGACATAAAGTAATTAACATTAACAGGTAAATAATAGGTAACAGGTAGTAACTGTCTTCCTGCTTCAAGACACTGTCCACTGCACCTTCGGCTTATATTTAAGAATTAATTGGTTTGTTCCACCCCAACCCTGAGACGTAAATTATATAAATGTCAGTTTTTTATAGCTAAGAAAAGCAAAGAAGTTGACTTGTTAAAAGGTTACAATAAATGACAGGTAACACACAGAACTCAATCCTTTTGGGTCCAAGTCTTGTTCCTTCTACCCTACAACACATAACTTTAATACGTTAGTTTTCAAAGAATAGTAAAACTCTGACTACATTGGGAAAGGAGGCACAAACTCCGGGTCACGTACAATTTAGTGATCCCCAAAGTTCCGAATGCATGCAAAGTCCTCTTTTTTTCACACTTCCCGGCCCCCAAAATTCGCTCTGGACTTCACTAATATTTTCTCAACATTTAGCCATTTGAATTTCTCCTGGGTCACACCTACGGTTACAATATTACAAAGTATCCAGAACTCGACCCTTTCAATTTACAGATTAGGAAAATGAGGCCAGAGCCTCACAGCCTCTAGCCCATAAATCAAGGTCCTGAAATGCACGGAACACTATAACTTTCTCTTCATCAAAGGTCTAACTTCTCCTTTGCTACTATTCGGCATAAAGCCGAAGAAGGCCCACCCAATACGGACGCAGTGACTAGGAGGAGTTTCCTGCCCCTATTCCTCCGCCCCAACCCATGTCACGTGGCATGAGGAACTGGTTTAGGATTAGCCGGCTCCCATCTTACGCAGAAGTCCTTCTTTGGCTGGAAATAACATCAATCTCTCCTCTTCCCTCCCCTTGCACTGGTCTTATCACCTTCCTGCCTCCTATATCACGTGACGAAAACCCTGTAACGAGTCTAGTTCTAGGGCAAATGATTTTTAACCGTCATTCAGAGGCGGAGGCGGGGATGGCACGTGTCAATGGATTTAGCTCCTGATTGGCTAATTCTTTCCCTTTCCTCACATGGTTTTCCTCCTCTTGGAAGCAGAGGAAAATCGAAAAAGAGGGACCTCTGGGATTAGGGTGGAGCGGTGAACTAGACACCTCCTTCGTCACATGGTGTGATGAGGGTTCCGGCTTTCTTGTCACGTGGCCGCCTTACAGGAACGGTTTCTCGGTTTTTTTTTCTGAGCCAGGCCTTGGAACGTTTTCCTCCGTTTCCGTGACGTGACCTTTAACCCTGTCTATTTTAGGCCTACCTAGGTTGCATGTTAGCGGGGCAGGGGCCCTTTGTCTGGATTCGCGGAGTGGTGAGTGATGATTCCCCCCCCCCCCCTTTTCGAAGATCACCGAACCTGCTTATCCAGCCTCTAAATCGATCTCACCTTCCCCTTCTGGGAAAGAATCTGTGCCCGTTTCCCAGCCTGGGGTGTGGAGGGACGGGGCGCTTATCGGTTCCGGGGTATTCTCAGACCAGAGTTTGGTACCGGAGGTGGGGTTCCTTCTTTCAGTGCATTCCCTCCCACTTCCAGGCAGCTTTGTTCCTGGTCTTTCTGTGGATGCACTCTCTGCTCTCCACGCACCCCTATCTACGCCTGCTTCCCCGAGCTCTCTCCATGGCCACAGGGTCGCCCGAAGCCTCGGTCCCCACTGGTTCAGACTACATCGCCGGCTCCGTCTCTGTCGTCTTTGTCACCTGCCCTAATGACAAGATCGCCAAGAATATTGCCAGGTGTGTGTGTGTGGGGTGGGGGGAGGCGGCAGAGCGGGCAGGAGGTAAGGAGTCAGACCTTTAGGGGGGAGTAAAGCTGGAGGCAGGGGATCAGCTCTAAAGTGCACTTCATTTCCAGGTCTGTGGTGGAAAAGCGACTGGCTGCCTGTGTCAATCTAGTACCTCAAATTACATCTGTGTAAGTCATGGGATGGTGTGAGATTTCCTAGGGAGAGTGCATAGTTCCCCTCCCACCCTCACCCCCCTAATAACTCATCCTTTTGTTGCCTTTCAGCTATGAATGGAAAGGGAAGATTGAGGAAGACAGTGAGGTGATGATGGTAAGATCTTAAATCTTCCAGCTCTTTCCTAATATTTTAGCTCCTGTTCTTTCTCATCCAGTTTCCTGATCTGGTCCTCTATATATTTCAGATGATGAAGACTCAAACTGCTTTGGCACCATCCTTAACAGAATTTATTCGGTGAGTTTATCAGGTTTAGTTTTTTTGGGGGAATGGGACATGAATCCTGGGTGTATTTTTAGGTGGATGAGAAAATACTGCTCAACTATTGGTGAACTTTCCTCTTCCTCTAGTACTGTTCACCCATATGAAGTGGTTGAAGTCATTACATTGCCTGTGCAACAGGGGAACCTCCCGTATCTTCACTGGGTAAAAGATAGCACTACTCATCAATGATGACTATTATGATGACTTCTGAGCCTACTCTGACACCTAATAATTTCTATCATTTTCATTCAATAAATCCAAACCCTATTCCCAGATGCCTCTTGACCTTTTCCTTATCACATGTATCATTTGCAATTAGTATATAGTGAGGGTATGATAAGCCCCAACCCATTCCTTCCATCTTTCTTCTTTATCAAGATAATAAAAGTTTCTGAAGGGGTATATTTAATCTTTATTTCCAACCATACAGAGCCTAGGATTCCCTATTCTATTCCCCCTCCCCCTCCCTTTTAAATAACTTTTAAAAATATAAAAAAAGCTGTAACAAAATGTCACGGGAAATGGGAAAAAGGCTGTAAGGTCAGGAATCATGGAGGGGTGGTTGAGGAAGAAAGGGGCCCCTCCCCACCTGACTCCATTCCTACCCCAGACCACCCTCCCCCCTCCCCCCAGGTACATCCCAGCTGCAGGTGAGGTTAAAAGTCAGGGTGTGAAAGTGCCTGTTTTAAGTATGTGAATTAAGGGTTAGGGAGAGGAGGAACAACCAGCTCCTCCTTTCAGAAGATACCTCCCCCACCCCACTCTACAAGGTATTGAACCGAGCCATCTGGTCGAACCCTCCGAGCCAGCACACGGACAGGGTCTCCTCGAGACAGGTACCCAGCCCCTACCCGGGTGCCCACACTAGCTCCAGGAGATAAGCCACGACATAGAGGGGAAGGACCCTGGGGAACTGATCTTCGGGAGGGAACAGGGGAGGGATCTGGGGATGAAGATGATGTTGAGTGGGAAACGCTCCTTGGGGAATCCGAAGGAAAACCAGAAACTTGAAGGTCCAAGGATGACCTATGGAGAAAGGGTAAAAGCAGATTTATTCTACTTCAGAGAAAATAGTTTTTGTCACAGAGGAAAAAAACAACATGGGTATATATTCAGGGATTCAAGTATATAGGAAGAGAAAGGGGAAGATACCAGAGAATTTGAGGGAAGGAGGAATCACAAGCACATAGGATTGAGGGGGGGGGTCCTCACCTGTCTGGGGGCTCTCCATCCCCAGGGGTTCCTGCAGTGCTGGCCGAGGGGTGGAAGGAGGCGAACATCCGGATGGGGCTGCTGAAGTTGTGTGGGGTAGGGTCACTTGGGTAGGATGGGATCAACCTCCCCCATAGCAGAATAAAGATTCAAAGGGAAAACTAGAGCCCAAACATGCCCTCCTCCCAATAAATATGGATAGGTGAGGAAGCTGCTGAAAGACTCCACTGGACTACTATCTACATGAATGATGGGAGTAGTGCATGCTTGGGTAAGGTTCCAGGGAGTTGTAATTGGGAAAAAGGAACAACTCACCTGGGCAGGCAGCGGGCATCCGTGGGCCGGAAATTGTAGCCACTGCTGCCCTGGTAGCTCTGGTTAGGGCTGGGAGGAGGTGGAGACACTGAAGCCTGCAAAAGAGGTGGAAGGGTGAGGGGTAGAGGGAGAATACTTTTAGAAGGATACTAAGATTCTCACATTACCTTTTATTAATAATTTTGACATTACATTTTCAGAATAATTTCCATTGGCTCATTTGAGCCTCACGGTAACCCTACTGTGAACGTACCACAGCTGATATCAGGTCATAGAGATAATTAAAAAAAAAAAAAAAAGTAATAAAAAGAAACCAAATTAAAATCCTGGCCCAAATGTAGCACACAAGTATGCTATACCTCTTTCCTAACTCCATGTTGGTGTCCCACCATCCTTTTTACCTGCAGCGCCCTCCGAAGACGTGCCCGCTCCCTCTGCTCCCTGGGCTCTGGCCGATTCCTGCTCTCCTGGGGTTCTCCCAATTCTTCCTTCCCCTTTGGTGATTTCTTTTTCCGAAGGTCTGGTTCCAGTCGCTGTCGCTTCCCCAGGGGGCATGAGACCCCCACCCCCGGGCCCTGCCCTGAAGGGAAGCTGTAAGAGGCCTCCTTACCCCCCCAGCCACCTCCTGAACACCCCTAGAGATATATTTTCCCCAAATAGATCCCAGAAAGTGTTCCCCACCCTCCCTGGGCCAGTGACCTGGTATGTGCTCCATCTCCAGTAAGGGATTCCACAGGGGGAGGAGCCCGAGCATGGAGCCCAAACAGACATTTTCGTTTTTTTATCTCTTTCCCAGAGATAAACCTATATAGAAGTAGAGGGAAAATAGTGAGACAGAAAAGACATATTAGCCTGGTTCACTGTCCAGAGACAAAACTTTTCTCCATTTGTAACTAAATATCTCCTCAGTCCCCAACCTCTTATCTCATTTTTCAGTCCACTTCAGCACTTACCGGTCTTTGTGGCTGTTGAGAGCAGAGAGAAGTTGGGAGGAACGCTCTCCCTTAGGGGTATCTGAGAGCTGGAGGAGAAGAAAACAAGGTATTAGCTGTAATAAATCCTCTTTTAGCTTTTCCCTTCCCCCTTGTCCCACTCAAATAGCACCCCCCCCCACTTACCTCCCCCAGGAGTAAGCTGTCCCAGTTTTCTGAAGTGAATGGCAAGATCTCGCGGTCAAAGTCAAAATATTTCTTTTTACAGCAAACACTAAGGTGATAGAGGACAAGATGAGCAACATCCACCCTACAGAAAAATACAGGATCATAGTTAAGTGGTATGAGGAATAAATTTCACCTTCTGTGCTCTTTTAATGCTATTATCTCCCCTGAGATTATCTCCAGTTTATCCTGCCTTGATCTGATTCATCCATGACTGTTTGCATGTTGCCTCCCCATTAGACTATAAACTCTGAGAGTAGAGATTCTTTGCACTCCCAGCCCAGAGCCTTTGGGCCCAAAGTCATCACTTGTTTAATCTGTTGACATGAAGATTGGTAACAGATAAGGAACCTCAAAGATTATCCCCCAGGTCTAGCTCACCATCGAAGCTGAAGTCTCTTGACACTTTCCGGTCCGCCTCGGCAGACACAGCACTCAAACTCGTAAAACCTGGAAATGAGTAGTGAATAAAGAAGTGGAGTTAGCAGAATATGGAAAGAAGGGACCAAAGTAGATAGGAAAAGATGTGGCCTGGATTGATGATAAACATTAAAGAATTAGCCCCTTTTCTCCCTCTATTGCTCTACAACTTGCCTTAAAACTCACATGTGCTCCCTGTCTCCCTACACCTCTCTTCACCTGTCATGCTGGGGAGACCCAGTGCCTTTCAGCCCACATATGCCCCATCCTCATCTGTGCCTTGCAGCTCACCTGTCCCCATATAAGAGAGGTTTGCTCAGACATTGTGTGCAGGCCTCGTGAAACCACTGAAGGCAAGTCCGACATTGTAGCATCTTTAGATTCCACCTGAAAGAACATACAAGGTGAGGCCTGAAGCTATTCTACTTTCATGACCGATCATCTGTCATATTGCTTCCATTATTACAGCTAAGTCTACTTTCCCAAAATCTCTCATTAACCCCCACCTTGAATCATAGGCACCATCACCACCACCCCCTCCAGAAACCCTTCCCATTCCTTTCTTCCTTTTTCTGACTCACTCCCCAGGGCCCCCGCAGTAACAGTAACTCTGCTGCCGGTTGCTCAGGTGTCCTGCATCCCAGTCCAGCCCTTTCAGCCCATACGGAAGAGACAACTTCATGCCCAACATTGCCCGTGCATAGGGACCCTTCTTCAGGGCACCTCCCCTCTGCAGAGAAAGATTTGAGATAACTTGGTGGCACTAAAAGAGAAGGGTTCGTCATAGTTTGGGGATGAGGTGAGAGGTCACTATCGACAGAGGTCATCAGTGATATCTACCACTGAGAGGAGTGATCCCTGTACCTTGGTGGCGATTGCAAAGACACACTGTCTGCAGACCCAAGGGGATGGGCCATCTCCTTCTCCTGGGGTTGGGGCTCTTGGAATGTGGCAATCCTGGTGATATGCTGAGGGACAAGAAGAAGGATCATGGGGGCTGAGATTAAAGACCTGAGAAGAATGACTAGGAAAGATTTAGGAATATAGGGATAAGAAATGGAGGAAAAAGGGAATTATGGAAAGAAAATCAGAAATGTTTTGTGGGTGTGTTACCCAATACAGATTCGGAGAAATCAAAAGTTCATTCCTTACCATGTCTACATTTCTCACAGCTGACCAACCGATTCCCAGGAACAACACTCTCAGATCGACAAACACAGCATAGAAGCTCTTCTCCAGGGAGGGCAGCTATAGATGAAAAATAAGGGTATTATGACTCTGGCCCCATTCTTTATGCTTAAAAGTGAGACCTCTGGTCCCCAGTCCCTGCTTCCTTTTAGGGACCAAACTCCCTTGCATCTCACCAGGACTAATGTCTTTCCATAGAACCAGAAACTGGGAATCGTCTTCAAACTGGACTAGACACACCTCTCTAGCACTATCCACCTGAGAGAGGAGAAAAGGAATGAATGCTGGGAAAGGGACAAGCTTGAACTAAATCAAAAGGATGGAAAGGGAATGTTAAAAGTTAATATTGTAGGAGAAAAGTGGAATTGAGGTTGAGGTCAGTTTAGATTTCACCTTCTTGATAGTTCCCAAGTATAGCAGTCCATCGGTCCATCTGGCCAGAACATCTTGCCCCTCCCAAAGCCGTGGTCTGGTACCTGGGGGAGTGGTTTCCCAGGGTTGGGGGGCAGCAGATCGGCTCAGCCGGGAGGGCTGCGCCATTGCATCCTGGGGAGTCTGGCAGGACAATTGGGTAAGAGTTAATTCCTCCCACCCCTTACCACCATTCCCTGCTTGGCCTCTTCAAGGGGATGCAAGTAATCAAGATTCCAGACTTCTCACTGCTATCCCCCCATTCGACACCACAAAAACTATATATTCTTCTCTTTCAGTTCCCCCAACCCCATGACCAAGATTTAAGATTCTAGGTGAAAGGAACAGACACTTGATTTTCTAGTCTTCCATCCCCAAGATTCCTACAGAGACTGGTTCTCCCAGATAGTTTTTCACTTGGGTGCAAGGATTTTAAGAGGATGAGGAATTGGAGAAAGAGAGCCCTCCCCTCAGGTCCTTGTCCCACCTCTAAATCTTGGATGACTTAATCTCAGAATTTCCCTGTCTTTGAGATGTCAGAGTTCAGACAACCTTCTTTTCCCGGGAGAGGGCCTCAATAATGAAATTTCCTCCAATCCATTCTGAAGAATCTTCCTATTTCCTGGATTATCCTAAATTACCCTAAAATATGATGCGGGGGTGGGGTGAATGACTTCCCCAGTATCTAGGAAGGGGTGTGTGTCCCGGTCCCAATTTCTACTCCCCGAGATAGGGTAAACCTGGAGGTGACATGAGGCAGCCCCCATCAGCAAGGGGGTCTCAGGATGCAGGTGGTAGGAGAGGCTGAGTGGGGAAGAATAAGGGGGTGGGGTAGAATAGGGGAGCCTCTTACATCCACCTAGACCAACGCCTCTCCCCCTGGGGGGCACCTCAGACCGGACTCCCCCTCTCCCCTCTCTGCCTCTCTGCCTCCCTTCCCCCCCTCTCCCCCTCCCCCGCCCTTCTCCTTACCGATGACAGCTGCAGCCGCCTGGGAGCTGGGGAGGGGAAAGCACCGGGGTGGGGGTGGGGGGCGGTTAAGGGGCCGAAGTGTCCAGGCGTCCGGGGGAGGGGGAAGACAGAGGCGGGGAGGTCCCCAAGCTGGCCCCTCTGTCCCGGCTGCTATGGGGCGTATGACGCAGCAGCCAAAGAGGCGGCGGCGGCGGCAGCAGCAGGAGGGAGGGGCAGAGGAAAGAAGGGAGGGAGGAAGGGAGGAAAACACGGGAGGGGACCCACTAGCTGAGGGAGGGAAGGAGGCCTAAAAAGGAGGGAGGAGCTGAGGGGGTAGGGGGCGGAAACTTCACCCCACCCTCTACGCTGCTCGGGCAGGCCGAGCGGGATGGAGTGGAGCTGAGTGCCGGTCCATCTCAGAACCCGACAGCCAAGGCCGACGGGGAATCCCTCCGAGTGGCCCCGGCTCGCCCCCGGCAGCAGGGAATCCCAGCTCTGTTCCCGCCCCGGCACCGCCCCTGCCCAGACCTCGGAGCCTCGCGCCACAGTCGGAAACTGTCCTGACACCGCCCCCACCAGGCCATTCCCGCACTTTAGGGCCACCTCTCTACTGCCCGTGCCCCACCCTCCTCTAATTGCCCCGAGGCCCACCCCTTTTCCCCCTCCAGTGGTCACCCAGTCTCCCCCACCAAAGCGCATGCGCAAATCCACCTCTCCGCTCCGAACCCTGGCGCGGAGCTACGGCGCCTCCTCCCCGCCGGGGCCAGGCCGTTGGGGGTCAGCGCAGTGTTTCCTTACTCAGCTTCCCTAGGCCTTGAAGGGCAGGAGGCACGGGGCAAAGAAGAAAGAGGAGGGCCGAGGGTCGAAGAGGAGCAGTTGGATAATTGCCAGAGTCGGGGGCGTTAACGCAGAGAGAGCCAATGAAAAGGAAACGGGGCGGGGCCCGGGTCGTTTGAATGGGGCGCTCCAACCGGAGCTCGCGGGCGACCGTCCGGGACGGCTTTGGGATTCCTAACAGGCAGGACCTGCCCAAACCAGCACGCGCGGTGGAGCCGACGCTTCAGATTAAGGAACAAATTCTACCATAGCCGAAGGGCGGGATGATTTCTTCAGGTAGCTCTCCGAGAGACCCGCTGACAGCATGTCTCATTCCTAGGCCCTCAGCAAAAGGGAATCCCTGTCTAGACGCTCGGACCCTCGCCCCAATTTTCCCGAGAAAGCTGTGGAAGACAGCAGTTTCTAGAGGGATCTTTGCTTTGTTCTCTACATCGCCTTCATTTCTAAATATCCCCTACTGGGCCATCCACTTCCTGAAAAACAAAAGTGGGGATGGGTGGGGGGAAAGGGCAATTCAACAAAAGTTACCAACACATATTAGTACTCTGACGGCATGTGCGAAGATAAATTTATTTTGCCATTTATGATTATATGTTAAAATACCACCTTTTGTACAGATACAAAAACCAGAGTCACAAGACACAAAGACTGGCCCTCCTATTTCTTGTTGGCTCGGGCAGTGCCAATAACACACTGGTTTACCTGGAAGGGGAAAAGTAGAGAAAGATGTGTCAGGTCCAGAACAATTCCTTTGGCATGGAGGCAACCCTTCTAAAACTCCTTCAAAGGAAATCTGGAAGCAGGTGTTCAAACTTGGGTCAAGTTAAGCCCAGACACTAGCCCTGGGAGAGAAGTGAGCTATGGGGAATTCCTCATGGGCAATGTGGGCAAAAATGTAGGGACCCAGCCTTTCAAAGAGCCAAGGACCCATAGGACAAAAATCAAAACCCAACAATGCTTGTGTCCAAAGTGAGAGGGGACATACCTTGGAGGCAAATCGCAGTGAGTTGAGGGACTCTGAGAAGTTTTCTTCCAATGGGGAGATATTCACAAACATCAACCTAGGTGGGGAGATTTGGGTCAGTCAGCACATGGGCAAAATTCCTAAGCTACTTATCCCTCCCTTGTCCACACCTGTTAGTGTTGCTCATAACCAGTCCTCAAGGCCCTTTAACAACAGTATCAGCTGCTATTCCCACTACTGTCAGACCCACTCACATTTTGGCACTGCCCCTCAGAGAATTCTGCAGCAGATAGGTGAGCTTGCTGTTCCGGTAGGGCACATGTGACTCCTGGGTTGTAAGGGAGGTGGCATTAAAAGGAACAAGTCAGCATTTTCAAATTTCAGAACAAACTGGCTCAGCTATAACCTTCCTGGTCCCTACCTTATTGCTCAGGGCCATGATGACAAGGCCCAGAGTAGAGAGGCTGCTGTTGATGGCCTGGGTCTCCTTTAGTCTTTCTCTATCTGCAGGACCAGTGGACAAACCAGGGCCCAGTCTTTCACTCCCAGCCAGGTCCACTAGATTAAGAGGGGCTGTACAGTGTAACTTCTGCCCCATGTGCTTCCCTGAAATCTGCAGCTGGAATACACTATGGCTTCGAGATGACTGTTCATTTTGTGTTGTTCGAGCCACTGCCCGATTCTGCCGAGCCAGATGAAGCAGGGATTCTACCTGTTAGGGACAGCAAGATTGTCATTGCCAGCATGAATGGACACACATATACTCTTTCCCCGACTCTTGGTTTCTGTAGAACAAAGAATCCCCCACTCCCCAATCTCTTGTACCTAATCCAACAACTTCCCACAACTTCAATTTTTTCCTATAACCACTCTTCCTCTCCTCCGCCCACTCCCAACTTCATCATTTCTCATTCTCTTATCTCTCAATTTTATCCCCATCTGTCAATTTCAAACCCTTACCTCCTCTTCACATGAAACAGGGACATATTGGGCATTGGTGACAATGAGGTCCTTACTTCCAGGGCCAGCCAGTCGAATCTCACACTCACCCCCCTGGCACTTTTGGGCCCCACCCACACGGGCCAACAGGTCCCTGATGGTTTCATTATAGATCTCCACATAGCTAGCCACAAAGGTATAGCTCCAGCCTTGGGCCTCCAGCTTCTTGGCTACTGAAAAAAGATGCCTCACAGCTCGTGGGATCAGCCCTTCAACCTCAGGGTCTTCCCCTGGCCCTCCTTCCATTGTGAATGTCTTGCCACTGCCTGTCTGGCCATAAGCAAAGATGCATACAGGGTAACCATCCAGGGCTGACTGCACAAGCAGGGAGACTTCTTCAAACACCTCATTCTGTCTGCTGCCTGGAAGGAACACTCGGTCAAAGGAGAAGTCATAGCGGACAGGAGAACTTGGGAGCCCTCCTATGATGCTACACTGGTCATCAGATGGCCGAGTAAGGCTGAGTTGAGTGGAAGGCTCAGAATTTCCATGAGGCCCAGGAGGAAACAAGATGAGGCCAGGAGGTGGTGTGGGCTCTCCAGGTAAGGCAGGACGGACTCGGCAAAAGACTCGGATGTTACCCTTGAGCTCTTGCAGTTGGTTGTGCAGTTGCCGCCTCTCCATCTCAAGACAGTGCAAATGCTCTGTCCTTTCAGCCAACAAGGCTGCCTGGGCTGTGATCTCTGCCTGACTCTTGGCCAGAGCTGCCACTGATTCTTGGAGTTGTCTCTAGCATGAGATAGAGACAAAAGAGAAATGTGGAGGGAAGAGTCAAGGCTGGCCATTGTGACAGGAAACACAGTTACTGGGGAGAAGGGAACCAAAGTGGAAATGAGGATAAGAAAGAGATGCAGAAGGAGGAATGTAGTACACATCAGGAAAGGAGATGTAGGTAGAATGGAAGAAAGGGGATGATGGCAAAAGAGGAGAAAATGAAATCAAGTTGAAAGAAACTGCATGAAGCAAGAAAAATTAATTATGCACAGAAATTCCTTGAAAGATGCAGGGTCAAAACTGAGGAGAGGGGCCCTTAATTCTGATGAGGGCTATGGGAAAAATGTGAAGGGAAGGGGGCACACATCCAAGCTACAAGGAAGAGGGAAGAAGTCACACATCCCCAGGAAAAGAGGAAGAACTATATACAAATGCATATAGGATGATGCTTTGTTCACTCCAGGGTCACTCACCTCCTGTACCTCTAGCCGACTGGCGAGGTCCCTTCGGTCCTCTTGTAACTGTAACCGCTCTTCTTGCATTGACTGAATTAGGCTTTCCTGAGTATGAAGAAATTCCTCCAGCTCCTGAACACGGGCACCCAGCTTCACCAGCTCCAGTTGATCTTCCTTAGTTTGGGCCTGAGCCTCAGTCAGCTCCCTAATCAGTGATTTGTTTTCAGCTTCTAGAGTTCTGGCTTGTTGCTCAGCTGGTCCAAGCTGCCTCCTTAGTTCCTGATTCTCCCTGTTTAGAACCTCAGCCTGTACCTGGCAGGCACTGAACTCCTTACGTAAATCACACAGCTGTCCCTTCACATCCCAGGCTGGACGCTTGTTAACTCCCTTCCTTGCTGTTGTAGGTGAAACTGCTGAAATTAGGAATGGGAAAGAGGAGGAAAGTAAGTGAAAACTCTAGCTCCATTCTCTTGTCCTTTCAATAAGTACTACCATTGCCTCCTATTCCCTCCTGCTTATCTCCTTTCAGGGGAGACAGAAATGAGTTAAAGAGTTTTAGTTTAAATCTCTTCCCCCTACACATGGTATTTTCTTTAATCCTAGTCACTTACCAGGTTTGGGTGCAGAGATGGTAGATATTGGCTTCCTGCTCTTTACATCTGTACAAAGTTAAGAGACAGTATAATATTCAGTAATAACAATGAATCTGAAGCTGGTAATAATTGACTCCCTCATATTACAAAGAAAACTAAGATCCAGAGGTTTAAGTACCTTGCCTAAGGCATAAGCTGAAGACCTGGTATTAAGCCCAGTTTCACAGGGAGCCAAATACCTTCATTATTCTTCCCTTTTCAACTCATGCTCCTGTCCCTGAGATCTATCTGGTGATGCCTACTCACCTGTGGTGGCAGCTGTAGTATGCCAGGGTCTAGATTTCAAGGGAGCCTTCTGGGCTGTGAGGAAATAAGGAAAAAGATAATAGGGAGGATATAGTTGGAAAAAGAATAAGGGAGCCAGCCAAGGGATGACCTCATGTTCTGAAGAGAAAATGTACTCAGTTCCTCTCAGATCTGTTCATCTCCTTCTGCACATAAAACCTAAGACAGATTCATTCTGGCCATGTAATCACAGAAAATAGAGAAGATGGAATTTTGGATTATTTTCTCATTTGTCAAACCTACAGGTGTTCATTTACCTGCTATCTGTGTTTTTGGCCTGGGCATAGTGGCCACAGTGGGGACCTTAAGACAAGACATGGATATAGTCCCTGTTGTTCCAGTACCTCGAATCCGCTTCTGAGGAAAGAGAATAGTTTTCATGTAAACACATCAAATTGATTACTGTATTATCTCAAGAAAGGAGAAGATAGGGAAGGGAAAGGAAATTTGGAAATCAAAATTTTTACAAAATATTAAAAATTATATTTAATTTGGGGGACAATAATTTTTTTAAAGAAAGAATAATTTTAGAAAAGTTCTTCAGCATCTCCACTCTTCCCAGCTAACCCAGGCCTCTATTCTCCCTGCCCAGGATCCCATGTTATCTATAGTCCATTCTTACCTTCTCAGGCTCCAGAGTATTCTCTTTATCTAGCCTTCTCTTTCTACCAAGGCCTAGGACAGGCAATTGAGAAGAGGCCTTGTCTGAGGGCATCTTCAATTCCATGCTTCCCTTTTCCATCAATGATAACTTCTGTAATAAAAAAGAAGCTACTCAGACCTCCTGGGTGATCCACCACTCCCACATTTTTATTTCCTAACTGTCTCACATTTTTCTTAACTGTTTCCCTGCAACCCTTTTGTTACTGGCAGCAAATGTCTACTGAAAGCTTACTACAAGAAGAACAATGTATTAGGTACCCCAGATATAAAAATAAGAGACTCTGTCTTCTAAGAGCTTATGATCTACTTAGGGAAGTAGGACAGATATATTGAAATATATTTTGGTGGTATTTTCCTTTTTATAAATGTATTCTGTTTAATTCAGGCAGTCTGTGGTCTCCAGATATAACAAAAACCTTCATATCCTTTAGTAAACAAATAGTATCGACAATAAGTTCTATAAGAATTCAGAACAAAGAACAAGCTTGAGGACATTTAAGGAAGGCCTAAAGAAAATAAGACGAGTTGGGCCTTACAGGAGCAAATGTAGGAGATAAAAATAAACTCCATAAAACAGAAGTGGGTAAAATAGCTTGATTGGAGCAGGCATGCATAGTAGTAGCTTTAAATAAGATAGCTGAGGTATAAATCTCCAGAGTTGGAATGGATTCTAGGTCATATAGGCTAACCCAATAAATGAACAGAAATTCTCTCTACAATATCCCTGCCAAGTAGTCCCTCGATCACCCATTTCAAGTAATGGGATGAATGAAAAGAAACTACCTCTTTGGGCAGCATATTCTAAGGACTAGGAAAGCTTTTCCTTATACTAAGTCAAAAATAGTTTTCTTTTGTAATGTTTAACTAACATTCTTATTTTTGTCCTCTAGAATTAAAGAAAACAAAACAGAAAGCTTAATCTCTTCTGTGTGACAATCCTTCACAATTCATTAAGTGGTTGTTAAATGTTCACCCCCCTAATTTTTTCCTCTCCTGGTTAAACATTCCTGTTTCAACTAATCATTACATGGAATGGCCTCCCATATTTTCACCATCCTTTTTGCCTTTCTCTGGGTAAACTTGAATTTGTCTAAGTCCCCAAATGTAGCATCCTTAGACACCAAACTCCAAATGTAGACTAGTTAGGGCAGAGTACTATGTGGAAACAATGGCTTAAAGTGCAGAAGTACATTCATGCTTGATATAAGACAAAACTTCCTAACAATTCTAACTAAATTAGCTGCCTTGGGTGGTAGATTTCCCTTTATTAGAGTTCCTAGAGCACAGGCTTGATAGTAATTCCTGTTAAGGTATGGATGGAACAGTATAACCTCTGAGATCCCTTACATTTAAATGACTTGTTCTTAATGTTATACATCTACTGATGTAGTCTACATCCACATTAGTGTTTTTTCCCCTTGCAATATTACACAGTAAACGCCATTGAACTGGCAGGCTGCTCTTCCCAAGTAGGCAGAATCAGATTATTGCAGATTCAATGCAAGGCATTGAATATGAGGTTGCAGAGCTGGGGTTTTATCTGGCAGATAAAGGGAATCTATTAAAGGTTTTTGTGTAAGATCAATATTTACCAAAGAATATTCTATCATGGATTAGAGAGGAAGAGAAGACTGCTAGGAACCAACTTATAATTCAGGTATAAAATAAAGGGGCTCGACCTAAGAGTTGTTAACAGTAAGAATGAAGAAGGGAAGGGAAGAAAGCATATTTATTAAATGCCTACTATGAACAGAGATATTGTGCTAATTGACTTACATATGTCTTATTTGATTGGCTCTCTTCCTCCAAATCCCTTTTTGAAAAAGACCACAGGGTAGGATATTTTCCCATGATAATGAAAAAAAGATAAACGATCTGCTCCATAATATTAAGACAATTAATCTCTTATTCCTTGAGCCAAGTTAACTGGAACAAATTTGTAATCCATATATAGTTGGTTTCTGCAAACCATCCACCTTGCTTCTGGATCCAAACACCCTGCCGTCAATCTGCAGGAGTGTGCACAATGAAGATTTCAATACAGCCCCAAATTTAAACTGAACAGTAATAGGTTTATTTTGCATGTATATGTAAAGTATTTTGCAAAATGATTGTATTAGAAATGATACTATTATTAAAGGAGCTAGAGTTATTCTTCCCATTATAAATTCAGGATAATCACCCCTCTCCCACTCACTCTCCATTCTCTTTATCATAAGTTGGAAAAGGATCTTTAAGAAATCTTGCAAGAGGCCGTTTTCCTTTATATTTCTGAGGGCTTCTTATCAGACACTACATATCCTACTTGATGCTTGATAAACATTTTATTAAAAACTAAGAGGGAAACCAGATCCTAAGAAATCTAGAAATCATAATATATGAGTTCTAGTTATTTGCCGTATTTTATCTAAAGAAGAGATGATGGGAAGCTGAGAATTTTCAAATATATGAAAGGCTGATTAGAGGAAGAAATATCCTGCAAAAGTTAGAGAAGCAGATTTCAGCTGCTCAACAATGAAATGTGCTGCCACAGTTAAAACATTATGGACACTATTAGAGATTTCTCCAAAGGTTGCAAAGCTGGATACTTATGTTTCCATCGTGTACCAGGTATCTCATCTTTCCCACCACAGAAATAAACCCCATGGATTGAATCCTGGCTTGTATTGTACTTAGGACACCTTGGTCCTGGCTCTAGTAAGAAGGAAATTTGTGCTAGAACATATGTCCCAGTATTATATGTATCCTCATATGTTAACAGTCCTCACTTCTCCAAAGTCAGAGTGAAGGGAGTGCTAAATTAAGAGCCAGAGCTCCTAAATTCATATCCTGATCTGGGTGTTTGCCTCCTGTAAGACGTTAGGCAAGTGACAACTATTTTTTCATGTCAATTGAGAGTCTAGACAAACTCCATTGGAAGAGGTCTCTTTGAATGCTAAATGCAGAATCCAATTTATAGTATGAGGTACCATCTTAAAGGCCACAAAAGACGACCTTTGATTTAGAACTGGAAAGAATCCTGGAGGCCATCTCGTCCACCTCCCCCCTCAAACAGCAGAGAAGAGGGAAGCCTAGAGAACTTGCCTGGAGCCACACACCAGTAATAGAAAAGCAAGCCCTGGATGAAATCAACAAGGATTAAGTACCTACTACGTGCCAGGACTGAGTTCAACACTAAAGATAAAGCTGTCTCAGCACTACCCTTTTTAAAATTCAAAAATAAATCATTCTCCGATTCCAGTTTCAGTTGTCTTCTTCCCCCCCCCCAAAAAAAAAAGTGTTGTGAGAGGGAAAAAAGATCTTTCCTTGCTACCAATCGGACAGCTTGCAATTTCTGGGACCACCTGAGACCAAATTCCCTCCTCCATACCCACACTAGGATCAGGAAGAGTCTCCTGCGGACACCCACATAATCTTGGAATGTCTGGACAAATTGGGGAGGGAAAGAGGAAGAAAGGAATTGGGATATGAGAAAGGAAGGGGTTGGTTGGCCCAGGGCAGAACCGAGGAGAGGCTTCTGCAAGCCCCAGTGGACATCGCTTGCCCCACCATCCCGAGGCCGGAAGTCGCGTGCCGCGAGTTCATTCACTCACCAGCCGCTCAGATTCTGGTTCCATCAAGTCCCAGAGCGGGAGAAGGGAAGGCACCGGTAGGGGATACAGGATAACCAGCCAGGGGCTGCGCGGGATGGAGCGGTGAGGATTCTCCTTCCTACTACGCCAAAATACAAAATCTAAGATACCAAAAGTACACCCCCCCACTTCCCAGTCTCCGGTACAATAAACGGCAGTCAGCGCCTCCAGACGCTTTTAAATTCAAATCTGCGAGTCTCCAGCCAATTAAACTCTACCGACGGCTTGTGGCTAATCACAGATCCCGCCTCTACCTCTACACCAATCAGTCTCTCCCTAGCCATTCCTCATCTCCCTGAGTGAAGGAGAGCTCGCCCTCTCGAATTTCCTTGCGAACTCTCTCCCGCGGTTTTTCTAGGAGACTATTTTCCATAGGAACCACCCTTCCTCTCTCTCACTCGCTGCCACTCTAGCTCCCGCCTCCTTCATCTTGAACCTCTCTGCATACTGCTCCTCCTCCCCCGGAGTAACCGTCAGTTATTTAGTGCATGCTTACTCTTAGATAGGCTGGGGGGGGGGGGGGGAAGAGCACAAAAGCAGCCATGGAAAGGTGTGCCACTCATTCCACCCCCCGGAGGGGCGGGGCATGACCGCTAGCCCTCTGAATGAAAACCAAGAAAAGCATAATTGCAATTGTGCAGATCTACATTTCCCAGCTCTGAGAGATCCCCAATTGACCCTTATCAGTAGTCCGAGACTGCCTACACGTGCCGGAAATAGACTGACATGCTCAAGGTCAATGGGCCTGAGAGGCAGAAATTGAATTCTATCAGAATCCCGATTTAGGGTCGTTAGGTGCTATCCTAAAGTTGCCTCTCCAAATTAAACAAATTAGGTTCAGTAACTGGTAGGCTTTGTGAGGTCACTGGCTCGTAGACTAATAGAGCCATTCTTCATAGCCATCTAATTAATCCCGATCCTTTAATTTTCTTTATTCCCCCGACATTCATTTTTTAAAATAAGATTTTGAGTTCCAAATTTTTCTCCCTCCCCTCTCTTCCCGCTTCCCCAAGATTGCAAGCAAGTCAGATACAGGTTATACACGTGAAGTCATGCTAAACATATTTTCACAATAGTCATATTGTGAAAGAAGAAACAGAATAAAGGGGGAGAGAAATCACGGGTCACTCCCCCCCACCCCCATTCATATCCACCCCCAACATACCCACTCTGTTATGTACACATTACACAGTCACATACTCACTGTCTCTGTCTGTCTGTCTGTCTCTCACACACACGCTAGTTTGCTTCGATCTGCCTCCAGAATCCATCAGTTTTTTTATCTGAATGTGAATCGAATTTTACATCACCTTTTATTTTCATAATAGTAATTAATAGCTAATATTTATCATTCACTATGCTAAGCAATACTTTTCAATTATAACTTTCAATATTATATTTCAATTATAACTTCATTTTTATACTCAACAACCCTGGGAGGCAGGTGCTATTATTATCATTCCCATTTTATAAATAAGGAAACTGAGGTAAATAGAAGTTAAATAACTTGTCCAATATTACACAGCTTTTGTCTGGAGCTGGTTTTGAAATCAGGTCTTCCTGATTCTAAGCCTAACACTCTCTCCACTGCCACCTACCTGCTCCCTTTTAGGAAGAAAACCTAGTCTCAGAGAAAATATAGGTAGAGTTTAATAAATATTTATTGAATTTGCTCAACTGTCACAAGACTTGTCAGTGGATGATACTACTGGATGCAATGGAGGAGAAATGGGACTAAATTACCACCATTACACAGATCACTGGGCAATAACATCTAATCCTACACCTAACCTAGCCATCCTTTCAAAATATTCACCTCTATCCCTACACACTAGCTATTGAAAATGAGAAATTTGTCAGCAAATTTTTGTCTTTTCTCCCTTACTAAAGTCTAAACTCTCATTCCTTTATTCATCCAAAATACTTATTAAACAGCTACTATGTATTCTTCTATCTCCCCTTGAGAGCTGGAGTCTGTTTTTTTTTAATCTTTATATTCTCTCCAGAACTCTACTCCCACTTCCAATCTAGGACTGTGTATATATTGTTGTTCACTTGTTCAGTTTGTCTGGCTCCTCCTGACCCTGTGGATCTGACTCCAGGTCCAGCACTCTATTCATTGAGTGATCTAGCTGTCTCATATTTATACATAGTGGGATCTTAACATTTGTTAAATAATTTTCAACACAGGAGCAGCTAGGTGGCACAGTGGATAGAGCACCAGCCCTGAAGTCAGGAGGACCTGAGTTCAAATATGGTCTCAGACACTTAACATTCCCTAGCTGTGTGACCCTGGGCAAGTCACTTAATCCCAATTGTCTCAGCAAAAAGAAAAAAAAAAATTCAACACATACAAAGTACTGTGAAGGAGAAATAAGCAAGTAAAAGAAAGGTATGGTGCAGCCTTCATGAAGCTTATCTTTACCCTGACATTTATACTCCATTTTGTTTTTTAAAAATTCCTTGCCATCTTAGTATTCATTCATTCATATGTTGGATTACAGCATGACTAAAAATAAGAAGCACCTGTGGTATAAAGAAAAGTCCTTCAAACTGTCTCAGAAAACCTGGGGTTGGATCCTACATTGAGGGAACTTTAGGAAAGTCACACTCAGTGCCTAATGGTTTATTTATTGTAACACCTAGCCTAGCTGTTTCAGAGAACTGGGAAGAGGATTAAATGAGATAATGTATATGAAGGACCTTGTGACAGTAAAAGAAATCATAGAATCTCGGAAGTCAGATCTGATCAAATAGGATCCTCCACTTCTGTAACATCTTCAAATTCATCCAACCTCTGTTGAAATATGCCTCCAGTGATCTGTCCCTGACCACCTGGGCTTTCTATCTTGGTGCTTTTCCCCACTTCTGACTAACATTTATATGAGAAGATCTCACATGTTTAGAGGAATCTTGTCACTTCCTCCCTCCGTGCTGAATGGTAGCCCTGTGGGTGGAGATGGGGTGGGAAGGGGAATGTATTTGATATAATCTCCCCCCTTGTGGAGTTTGACTTTAATTTTTATAATACATTGCAAGGGTGGGGAGGAAAAGACAAGTATTATCACTAATGAGGCAACTAGGTGACTAGGTAGTACATGAAACAGAATATAGGCATGGAGTCAGGAATGGTGAAATCCTGCCTCAGAAATTTATTAGCTGTGTGACCCTAAGCAAGTCACTTAATTTCTATCTGGCTCAGTTTCCTTAACTGTAAAATAGGGATAATAATGACACCTACTTCCTAGGGATATTGTCGGGATCAAATGAGATAATATTTGTAAAGCACCTAGCATGATGCTAGGCACATAATAGGCACTTAATAATATTTAATAAGCATTAAATTATTATTATCAATAAACAGGTCTTTTTGCAGTGGCAAAAAGTCAGAAAATGGGAGGGTTATCAAATGGTAAATGGTTGAATAAATTATAGTATACTATTGTGTTATAAGAAAGGATGAGGTAACAATTTCAAAGAAACCTGAGGAGGCTCATATGAACTGATAAATCAAGGTAATGTTAAATTAAAAATATTAATAACATTTAACGTGCCTTTAATAAGCATTTGCTTTCTTCCATTTTGTAGCTGATAAAAATTGAGGCTCAGAGAGGTTGTCTAAATTAAGCATTGGAAATATTCTGTATTGGGAAGATCTGCTGGGAGCTTAGTTTAAGATTCTAGCTTTGTCATTTACTTGCTATGTGAACTTAAATCACTTCATCTTTTTAAGTCCCAATTTCTTCAGCTATAAAATGGGAATCATAATAATTACACTACCAAACAGAGTTGAGGTATTTATTCACTTTTCTATTATCTTTTTTTTTTTTTTTTTGGCTGAGGCAATTGGGGTTAAGTGACTTGCCCAGGGTCATACAGCTAGGAAATGCTAAGTGTCTGAGACCAGATTTGAACTCAGGTCCTCCTGACTTCAGGGCTGATGCTCTATCCACTTCACCACCTAGCTGCCCTCTACTATCTTTTTAAAATCTTTCCCAACACTCTCTCTTCCTTATACCACTTCCACATCCACCCCCACCTCCCTATCCTTTTCCCTATATATCCCATTATTTCTTGGCTTCCCTTAGCTACCAGCTGTAGATTGTAGATAAAGCTGTCTTGGGCAGCCTGAAAGATTTTTTTAAAGTTGAATTTTATTTGGGGGCAGCTAGTTAGTGCAGTGGATAGAGTACCAGCCCTGAAGTCAGAAGGACTGAGTTCAAATCTGGTCTCAAAAACTTAACTCTTCCTCTGTGTGATTGTGGGCAACTCTCTTAACCCCAATTACCTCAGCAAAAATAAATAAATAAAAATTTATTTTCAGTGAAAATCTACTTTATCATCTTCCCACTTACTCTCTCTCCCCCCCAAAAATAACAAAACCCATTACAAATATGCAAAAATCCCAAAATATACTGTCCCATTGTCCCAAAAAATGCCTCAGAAATTCTGAGACTATTTCCTCTCTATTAGGAGATAGCATGTCCATGACATTTTATGATGCCTTTGGAATTGGATTGATTATCAATCATTATTACTTTTATACTGATTATCATAATTGATGAGTCTTTCAAATTTGTTGTAAAGTGTTTTTGTTATTACATAAAATATTCTCCTGGTTCTCTTCCCCACACTGCATCAATTCATATGTCTTAGATTTTTTGAAATTGTCCCCGTCATCATTTCTTATAGCATAATAGAATGCAAAAATTGTTCATCCCTTTCCTAATTGATTTATAATGCTCAGGGAGAAACTAAGGCAGTATCACACATTGGAGATTAGTTAATATTTTATTGATGTTAATTGAGAGTTTAGAATCCATAGCTATGGATCGGGACTGCTGGGACTCATGTCTCAAAGCACACAATCCATTGAGAGTTTAGACTGACAGACGTGCCAGCCAACTGGATCCCAACCAGGTCTAGCAAATAGTAAGTTTGGTTACAGGATTCTTATAGGATTCCCGGCACTCAGGGGAACAAAGAGCTCAGGGAGCAGAAGAAAGGGTAGACCACTGGGAGGGGGGGTGGAGGGAAGGGGGACAGGATTGGAGTTCCAGGAAAGGACTATCAATTCAGTTTTGACAGGTAGAGGGTGGAGGAAGCTTGGGAAGGAACTAGGAGATAGTAAATCTGAAGCCAAAAGATAAGGGGCATGTCTAGGTATTTGAGATGGGCCATCTGGAGGTTTTATGACTCCTTTGGAATGCCAGCCCAATTATTTCTGATGGTCAGGAAGTTGGCGGGGGGGGGGGGGGTGTTTGCTACTGACGCAGAACAATTAAGAGAAACTGAAACAGAGCAATTGAGGGAAACTAAGACATGGAACTGTGGCACAACAGATGCCCTCCAACCCCCCTGTTTTCCAGCTCTTTGCCAACACCATCCTCAATACTACTGCTATAAATGTTTTTGTACATGAGTCTTTTTCTTTTTTCTTTGAATTATTTCAGGTATAGGCTTAGTATCATATCCCTGGATCAGAAAGGTTTAAGGGCACAAATTACTTTCCAGAATGACTGGACCAATTCACAGTTCCACCAACAAACTGCATTAATGTACCTATTTTCCCAGTTACACCAGTACATCATTTTCCATTAAAAAAAAATCAATTTTGTCGATTTGAAAAATGCTAGGCAGAACCACAGGGTGGTTTTAATTTTCATTTTTCTAAATATTAGCGATTTAATCATTCAACCCTTCCCCCACCTCCCATATGGCTATTGTTGACCTGGATTTCTTCCTCAGAAAACATAATCATTGGTTATTTGGCATATAAGAGCTATTTGCATGGGTGAAAAGAAGTTGGAAAGAACCGTTTGGTGATTGGAAGAAATGGGGGTGAGGGTGGGGGGGGGAGAGTCCAGGAGAAGAGAGAGTGTGGCTGCAATGGTTGGATTTCGAAGGCTTGGACTTGTGACAAGTGAGAAAAATTTTGGGGAAGGGAAGATGTTCAGAGATGCAGACCTCAGCCTCCAGTCAAAACCTTAAAGAAGATATTTATCATCTTCATTCCCAAGTCCCTATCTTGGCCCAGGATTCCTTGTGCCTTCCTATATACTCAGAGAGGGGAAGGTCCATCTCCAGCTCCCTCTCCTCTCCAGGGGATATTAACCCTATCCAAAGGGAGGAGTAGCTTCTGTGCTAGAAATGAGAAATTTTCAGACCTCTGGGAGGTCACTTTCCTGCACCCTACAGTCCAGACCCCTCATTCTGGAGCTCCAGAACTTGAACTTCATAGATCTCACCTGAACCTTTGCAAAGTAATAATAATAATTGATATTATATAGTGCTTTGTTTAGCTTTATATGCCCCCACCATTACCACAACCTATTCCCACTCCTACTTTTAGGATCATATTTGTACATAGTAGGATCTTAACATTTGTTTAATGAATTCAGAATATATACAAAGTACTGTAAGGAACCACTTTTTGCACTTCATCTCATTTGACCTAACCAAAAATCAAAAAGGAGAATTCAAATCCCAGTTTGGAGGTTTAACTACTACCTCCCTTACCTGGGGTAAATCCCATAACCTCCCTATGTTGGATGTCCTTAAAATCTCTTCCAGCTCTAGATTAGTGATGCAAAGATTTAATTGGCTGAGTGGAAATATATATATTTTTGTTGCTCAACTATTTCAATCCCATCTGACTCTGTGACCCTATTTGAGATTTTCTTGGTAAAGATACTGGATATGTTTGCCATTTCCTTCTCCAACTCATTTTATAGATGAGGAAACTGAAACAAACAAGAGTAACATAGCTGGTAAGCATCGGAAGGCCAGATTTGAATTTAGAAAGATGAGTCTTCCTGAATCCAATCCTAGGGCTCTATCCATTGTTCTACCTAGATACCCTTATGCACATATCCCCCCCACATGTGTGTGTTATATATGTGTGTATACGTATATACAAAGATATATTGCAAAATTTTTATGTATTTCTAATTTTCTAGGATTAACTCAGGATGAGTTACTATTCAAATTGTTAGCAACATAATCAGTAAAAACATAAATACAAAAAAATCTCCACCCAACTTTAACTCTTGTTTCAAATGGCATCTCCTATAAAGAGTATCTTAATAAGCATGATATATAACTATCTATAATATTTCAGGCATGAGAAAAATCACAGATATAGGCACCTCTAACCATTATTGTAACTGTATCCTATTTCTGGAACAAAGGTGCAACCATTCAGTTGACTTAAGGTAGGAAGCAAAGTCTCTTCTTAAGAATTCTCTTCATCCTCTTCACAAGAAGAAGGTTAAAGTAATGCTAGTCTTAGGGAACAAGTGATGAATCTCTCCTCGATGAATCTCTCCTCCCTCTTATCTAGAGAGAGGATGGGTAGGGAATGTTGCATATATATACTATGTTCAGATATGGTTGTTCTGATGATTGATTTTATTTAACAGTTTTTCTTTGTTACAAGGAGGGATTAAATTTGTTCAGGGGAAGTTGTACCTGCAAGTTACTGTGAGGTAAAAACAAAAGGGATCAATAACTTTTTTAAAAGGTGATATATGCATTAGTTTTTGAAAATACTTTCCTAAGGACCCACATATACAAGAATGTTTATAACAGCTATATTTGTTGTAACAAAGAATTGGAAATAGAGGGGATAACCATTAATTGAGGAATGGCTGAACAAATTGTGGTATATGAATGTAATGGAATACTACTGTTCTATAAGGAATGATGAGCAGGCAAATTTTGGAAAAACTTGAAAAGACATGAACTGCTATTGAGTGATGTAAACAGAAACAGGAGAACATTGTATACAGTAGTCAAAATAGTATAAAAGTAAATGTTGAAAACCAATAAATACATTTTAAAAAGAGAAAATGTTTTTCTATTATCTTTACATATAATTGAAAAACTAGAATACAATTAAGTGGAAATTCAGCTGTAAAAAAGTCACAGAAATTAAAACTTAAATAAAAAACAAATCGTGTAGGATTTTTATCCATGTATGGGGAAGGATGGGTAACAGCAAAATTTTGTGGATGATCAACTTTGAGAGACTTCTTCTCAACAATAAAATGATCTAAGAAAATTCCAAAAAACTTATGATGGAAAATGCCATTCACATCCGGAGAAAGAATTATGGAGTCTGAATTCAGATTGAAGCATACTTTTTCCACTTTTTGTCATTTTTTTCTTTTTTGTTGTTGTTTTTCCCTTTTGTTCTAATTCTTTTTACCCCAACATGTCTAAAATGGAAATCTAATATGATTTTATGTGTATAACCTATATCATATTGATTGGCATCTGAGGGAGGAGGGAGAAGAAGGGGTAGACTCATCCTCCCCCATACATGGGTAAAAATCCTTCACGATTTCTTTTTTTATTTTAGTTTTAATTTCCATTTAATTGTATTCTATTTTTTCAATTAGATATAAAGATAATAGAAAAGCATTTTCTCCTTTTAAAATGTATTTATTGGTTTTCAACATTTACTTTTATACTATTTTGATTTGAATTTTTTTCTCTTCTTCCTCTCTCTTCTCCCTCAGATGGCAGTCATTGTTGTTGTTTATCCTTTATTCTTGAAGAGGACCATGACATCAGGGAGGTGATGCCATGACATACAAGTGAATTAAATTTAAGTGAGGGAGGGCTGTGCAAGGTTACCTGCCTTTGCGGAGGGCCAGACTCCACAGAGAACTAGGTTCTTGAAGGGAGGGTTGGAGTCGGCAAAGGGGAACAAGAGACTGCACACTCTATGGTGTGGTCATCAAGTTCGATTTATTGGCAAAAGCTTGCTCAATTTATTCAAGAAAGCTTGTAATTTTTATAGTCTTACAAAGTTAGGGTTCATTAGAGATAGGACAATTATTTGGCTAGGATTACAAAATTTTCTTGGGGCCCAGAAATTCCCAGGACCCCAGGTGCAAGGCTTCTTAGAAAAAAAGAATGTACAGAGTAAATTCATCAAACAATATAATAGTGAAACTTTAACTAAAGGTAAATGTACCTTGTGGTCATCACATCATGTCTGGCAGGACATGAGCTTCTCTAAAAATGTCACATTTATTTATTCCAAAACTTATATAATGCTTTTTAATTTTTAACATGATCATAAAATTTTTTACAATAGAGACATTTAATTTTCTCAAGGACTTCATTTTCTTCAACCCATTTATTAATCACTCATATAATAGCTTGTTTTTGTGCAGGGGTCAGTAAACCATGCAGTGGCCTACTTCTCTTACTTTTTTCCCATGACTTACTTGCTACCAAGGTGTCCATCTATCACTGATGTTTACTGTTCTTTTCATCATATCATTATTTATGTAAGCTCTGTATAGGGGAGAGAAGGGTCAGGTTGATTGGATCTGGAATTGTTTCAAACAAGAGGGAGTAACTGGAGATTTCTTTTGGAGTTTTTGGGGAAAGCTATCAATTTCCCAAGTTTCCCAGCCTCTAAGTTTGTTTAATGCTTTGCTAGTAGAGAAACCTTTCATGTTTAGGCAGAAAGTACAAAGGGGCTTTTTTGGGGGTGAAGGGCTTTGTGCTCAGCCTCATTGTGATGGATGGGTATATATATACAGCTATGCTAAGAACTCCTAGGACAGAAATTAAGCAGATAATCATTAACCAAATGCATCCCCGAATGCTTAGTTCTGTGGGGGTTTCTTCATGGTGCCTTGCACACGTGGGGGTCAGGCCCCTGTGGAGACCGTGTCATTCCACGCAGGGTCCTTGGTTTCCTGCATTTCCCCCTTTTTTATTTTTTAATTGAATGGCTTTCAGTTCAAGGTGTGTCTTCTTAATAGATGTAGTCAGTGATCATGGGGCTGGAGGAAGACAGAGAAATAGGAACACAAATAGTAAAACTAATGCCACAATAGAAATAATAAGAGTTGGAAGATGGCTAGATGAAAAGAAACTGCTTATATTATCCATAAATTGAGAAGCAATATCTGCAGGTTGCAGCAATGCACTGGGTGCCTGAGATATGGCAGAAATTTGGGAGGGGAGTGCATCTATATCTATATATAAATCAATGTGATTCCATATTTCCGAGAGGTGAGCATGAATATTATCCCATGAAACATGAGATGAATTCCAGGGGACTGGGGTTACACAAATTGATTTTAAGGGGAAGTGACATTTAACTGACATTTTAACCTTAAGATCCTGTAACTGGTCTCCTATCCACAGAACAGTTTCTTCTAGGGCATTAATCCGTGCTTCAAGTTTGCGATCAATCATTTCCTGTCTCATAAGAGCGAGAGAAACATTTTTTGTAAGTGAGTCTATAGCATGTGCAGTATGTACTTCCTGAACTAAAGCAGTGGTGCTTATAGCAAAAGATGTAATAATAGCAATCAGTGCTGAGATTCCTAAGATTAAAGCAGCAACAAAACGCTTAGGCCTAGATAGTGAGTGTGTTATTCTTTCTAATGCTTCTGTTGCAGGATTATCATACCATGTCTCATTGAGTGACACAGGGAGCATAACATAAGAGGGCTGGTGAATAACTACAAGGGATCCAATATTCATTGAGGGATCAAGACAATTAGTTCGAATACAACTTGAACAGAAGATATTAAAAACATTAGGGGAATTTGGTACCACAGAGAGATTATCTCCTTTAGCTCCAATTAGTAATGCATAAGGAGAGGACACACAAGAAGTAACGTAGTGACTTGAGGGGTTTTGTAGGGGTCTCCGGAGTGTTACAGGAGTAATTGTGGCTAATAAAATACTTTTAAAAGGCTGGGAATTAATAGAGCCAGAGAACTTGAAAAAAAAGAATAGATCTTGTCCATTTGGGAATATATTATTTAGTTCAGTCCAACAGAAAAGTTTTGGGGAGTTAAATCCTCTATAATCATAAAAAGGTGAAGATATAGAATAATCATATACATAAAAATCAGTATTTAACATAGGATATTTAACAGCCCTATTAGAATATCCACAATCTTTCCACATAGGGAACCCATGATTAACATTAACAATATCCCATTCTTTATCATCTAAAGGATACAATGCACAATCAGGTAAGCGATTAGGCAATGGAGGGGAGGGGGTGAGAGGGATAACATTATAATTATTAGAATTATTAGATATGGGTAACTGAGACTGCAAAGTCCAGAAAAACCTATAAGATGTATTGCCAGGCGAGTCTGTTAGCATGGTCCTGGCACCAAGCATTATACATCCGTCAGACCCATCAGCGAGAGTGGTGAAGCATATAGGAGGTTCGTAAGACAAACCAGAAAAAGTAAAGTTATTATTTGCAGGTGGGAGAATAAAAGCTGAATATTCACAATCCATTAAAAAGGAATCATTACAATATACAGTAATAGGAGTGGGCCAATAAAGTGGGCTTAGGAACATAAGCCCAATATATTGTAGCACAATTTACCTGAGCCGAGAGCAACGCTATCATAGCCAAAAAAAGATACACAGGTTCAGGAGGCTTCCCCTGAGATTGCACTAGGGAAGTTGCGGAATCAGTCAATTTCTTTATCTGTCCCTAAGTAGGCAAGGCAGATCTTCTTGTAGCGGCAGAGCTAAGTCTCCTAGAAGAAGCTGCTGAAGATGGAGGTGTGTCTTGGAGTGAAAGTGCTTGTAAAGGTGCTGTGAGAGAAAAAGGGGAGGGTGAGAGTGGTGGAAAATCTCCCCCTTCATTGTTAAAAGGATTAGGGCTTCGGGGGCTTGGAGGCATCTGTGGGAGCTGCCACTCCATGTTGTTGATTAGGTGCTCTGGAAGCCAAATTGGAGAATCTGCATTTTGGGGAAAAAACACAAGCATAGCCTCAGCAGGCTACTGGTTAGCAAAATATCAAGACTTTTCCATGAGTTAGTAAGCAAATCTTTCCATTTGACTAAAGGCCTTGGAGTGGGAGGAGAAAATTTCCAATGCCCTGAGGTGGGAGTTTGTCCATCAGAATAGACATTAAAATGATTAATTACAAAGAGAGAATGATTAAGGATCTGGTGAGGGGAAACGTGAAAATCAGAAGCTTGAAGTTTAGCAATTTGACTCTTAAGGAGCTGATGAGCTTGTTCAACAACAGCTTGTCCCTGAGGGTTATAAGAAATGCCAGTAGAGTGAGAAATAGAAAACCAAGAACAGAATTGAGAGAAAGTTTTAGAAACATAAGCAGGGGCATTATCAGTCTTTAAGGAGGAAGGAAGCCCCAATACAGCAAAGGCTGCAAAAAGAGGAAAAGCCACATCCTTAGAAATTTTTGTGTTTTCTCAGATAGGACAGGTAAGTCCCAATCTGGCTCATACTTGACTGCTTCCTGCTCTAATTCTTCCTCCTCTGAAGGAGAAAGCTCCTCTTCTGAGTCACTTTCACGATCATTCTTTTTATCTGATTCTGATTCCTCTGTTATGACTGACAAGGCAGTCTATTTTTCTACCTTAGGTGTTCTTAGTTGCTTAGATGTTGAAAGTATCTTATCTAATTTATCAGCCTCATGGCTTGGATCAAGAGCATCACATAACAAATTCCATAGTGAAAGGGTTTGTACTGGGACTTTCTCAGGACCGTGGTAACAACAGTAGGTGCAAATCTCTGCTCCCATTTTATCCCAGATTTTAAGATTGAGTGAGCCTTCTTTAGGAAACCACAGACAGCACTCATTTACAAAGGTCAAAAACTGAAACAAGCTTTGTGAAACTTTAGTACCTCTTTTGTTAAGCATATGCTGGAGTATTTCTACAAATAACTGTCTTCCTTAGAGTTTGAAGTTCCCATCTTATTTTACGATTACTGTCCTATCCTCGCCTGTCTGGTCTCTACAGGGGGTTCTGCAACCCAGGACAAAGTCCTATCCAAACCAGGGCTATACTTACCATTCAAGTCCCTGTTCGGGCGCCAGTTGCGGAGGTCCAGCCTCCACAGGGAACTAGGTCCTTGAAGAGAGGGTTGGAGTCGGCAAAGGGGAACAAGAGACTGCACACTCTATGGCGTGGTCATCAAGTTCGATTTATTTGCAAAAGCTTGTTCAATTTATTCAAGAAAGCTTGTGATTTTTATAGTCTTACAAAGTTAGGGCTCATTAGAGATAGGACAGTTATTTGGCTAGGATTACAAAATTTTCTTGGGGCCCAGAAATTCCCAGGACCCCAGGTGCAAGGCTTCTTAGAAAAAAAGAATGTACAGAGTAAATTCATCAAACAATATAATAATAGTGAAACTTTAACTAAAAATAAATGTACCTTGTGGTCATCACATCATGTCTGGCAGGACATGAGCTTCTCTAAAAATGTCACATTTATTTATTCCAAGACTTATACATTGCTTTTTAATTTTTAATATGATCATAAAATTTTTTACAATAGAGACATTTAATTTTCTCAAGGACTTCATTTTCTTCAGCCCATTTATTAATCACTCGTACAATAGCTTGTTTTTGTGTAGGGGTCAGTAAACCATGCAGTGGCCTACTTCTCTTACTTTTTCCCATGACTTACTTGCTACCAATGTGTCCATCTATCACTGATGTTTACTATTCTTTTCATCATAGCATTATTTATGTAAGCTCTGTATAGGGGAGAAAAGGGTCAGGTTGATCAGGTCTGGAATTGTTTCAAACAAGAGGGAGTAACTGGAGATTTCTTTTGTAGTTTTTGGGTGCTATGCTAAGAACTCCTAGGACAGAAATTAAGCAGTTAATCATTAACCAAATGCATCCCCGAATGCTTAGTTCTGTGGGGGTTTCTTCACGGTGCCTTGCACACATGGGGGTCAGGCCCCTGTGGAGACTGTGTCATTCCATGCAGGGTCCTTGGCTTCCTGCATGCCTTACTTTTCCTTCCAGAGCCTTTGGGTCCAATGGCAAGATATAGATCAAGATGACTAGAGTTGGCACTGGATGCATTGGGAGACCTTGAACTTTTTAAGCTAAGAACTTCAACAGCTCTCAGTTTGACTGAGGCCTCACCCCTATTATATACATGTGCATGTGATTTATAGATTGCTACTATTTAGAATGCTGTAGGTCATGTTACATACATGTTTCTAATACTCTTTTTGGGGAAAATAATGTGGCTTATAAATTACTATTGTTATGAATCTAACATTTTAGAATAATATAAGCCTGTATTATGTTTATAATATTTTATATGTAATTATATGGTTTGTATATTTTAAAGTATATATTTTATTTTATTTTATTTTTATTTATTAAAGCTTTTTATTTGCATAACATATGTATGGGTAGTTCCTCAGCACTGATCTTTATAAAGCTTTCTGTTACAAATTTTACCCCCAGGGCCCTCCCCTCCCCTAGATGGCAGGAAGTCCACTACATGTTTATTAATAATGATAAAATATAAAGTATATATTTTAGAATAGCAAAAATCTCATGTAACATTTTTAGAATATTGCAAGATAATTGAACAATTGTTAACTATATAAATTGGCTATAACTGTCTCCTTTTTAGTCCCAAGTGAATTACCTATCTACCTGCATTTATTCTGAAAACTCTATTTTCCTCTTTTCAATAAACTATTAGTTTAAGCGGGGAAAAAAAAATGCTTTCTTGAAATAAAGAGTTCTATCCTAATCTGTAACATTTTACATAAGTGATAAGCCAGAAATAACTGCCTAGAATACTCTGAAGAATATATAAAAACTTCCAATTCATGTCTATTACTCAAAGCTCTCTCTGATTGTACGGTGTTATTATGTCCAGTTTTGGAGATTACTCTCCTACAAACTGCCTTATATATACAATGAAATTTTGATTCTAAAAAGATCTAATCCTAAACACAATGTAGAAAATTTGGGAATTTGGTTTTTTGCTTAGATAGCATGAGGCATTGGAAGAGAACACAGAAGCTTGTCTCTGCCAGTGTCTCTCTCGAACTTTCTAGTAACAATAGTGTTAAAATGATAATGAAAGGGGAAATGAATAAAATGGTAGAGAAGTTTCTGTTATTTCCTCAGATGAAATCATGACTGCCAGAACTTATAAGGAGCTGCTACCAATCTACAAAGGCACTTATTACTTAGTTCCTATAAACAAATAAAAAGATATGAAGAGAAAGTGAAGAAAAGACAAAGCAGTGAATAAACAATTAAAAATGGTTCAGCCTCACTAATAATTAAAGTACACACTGAAGTGACCAAGAGTCCACATTGCCTACTCATCAACAGCAAAAAAAAAAAAAGAAAGAAATGGTAAAATGTGATATGACTGGAGATTTTAGGAGACAGAGTCGAATACTGCTAGTGACTACTGAAATTCAGTGCAAAATTGGGGGGGGGTTAATAAATCAAAATTTATTATTTAAGTTCAAGAACAGATTAGGGAGTGGGATCGCATTTGCAACAGTGAAAGAGAGAGGGGAGGGATAAGAGACAAGGATGCCAGAGCAGCTCATCTGGGTCTGCTCTGTCGCTGGTTGATCCTGATTTCTGAGCCTTGGTCCAGGGCACACAAGGAAGTACATGATAAGGTGGAGTTCCACGGGGCCGGTGTAACACATCCAGCCAAAGGGGGGCCTGGCCCTCCCCAGACCTGCAGCCCCTCGGCTTTGCTGAAACTGAAGCACAGCAGTCTGATAAATTCCATCTCACTCATTTCAACTGTAATGACACATTCGTGGAGTTCAAGTCTTTGTATTAAAGAATTTTCATCGCCTCTCTAACTTGTATTTTGCTTCTAGTTTCTTTGAATATGCATCCAATTTGTAGGCTGCTCGCTCAAGAGCTGCTACTTGCTCCTCCAAGTGATCTGATCCAGATAAGGCTGAAGTGCTGCATATTTCTGGTTTAGGTCTTTTAGGTTTCTGCTTATGTTGACTGCGATATCTTTCATTTCTAGATATTTCAAGCTGGTCAGCTTGTTCATATTTTCCAGAAGTTTATAGTCTTTGCTGGTGGCTGTCAGCTCGCTGGTCAGGTACGTGGCCATCTTGGAGAGCATGTCCTGGCACAATCCTGTAATGTCTGCCTCGGCGGGCTCCGTGGCCTCCTCAGCTGTCTCCACCACTGCATCGTCTTGACCCAGACCTTCCCGCTGGGTCACAGGGACGCCCTCGGCCGTCGCCTCCAAGCCAGAGCCTTCTCAGGCCCCTTACGCAGGTCATAGGCCTTCCTGGGACTGTGCGCATGCGCTGGAGGGGAGCTGCACCTCACCGCTTGCTCTGCCCACCCTATGCGGGGGTGGGGGGTGGGGGGTGGGGGTGTGTGGGGGAAATACATACTCAGGAATTAATATAAAAGATGAAAATAACAGTGCAAAGTATTTCTGTTGTTGCTATCTAGTCAGTTAAAAAAAAACTGGAAACAGTTAAAGTGCCCAATATAGCAATAAAAATTGATTAAGGTGGTTGTGGTATATCAATATAATGGAGCACTCTATGGTTATAAAAATAGCAACATAAAATAAATAAATAAATAAATGAAACAACATAACATTTATAAAATGCTTTAAGGTTTGCAATGCATGTTTTTAAATATTACTCCATTTTATCCTCACAACTATCCTAGCAGGAAGATGCTATTATTAACTTCATTTTGCAAATGAAAAAACTGAGGTAACCAAAGAAGAAATGGAGATCATTAGTGATCACAAAATAGATAATTTTGATTATATTAAGTTGAAAAGTTTTTTGTGCAAATAAAACTAATGCAGAGAAGATTAGAAGGAAAGCAATAAGCTGGGGAAATACTTTCATATTAAAGAGTTCTGATAAAAACCTCATTTCTAAAGTATATATAGAAAATTGACTCAAATTTATAAGAATTCAAGTCATTCTCCAATTGATAAGTGGTCAAAGGATATGAATAGGCAATTTTCAAATGAAGAAATTAAAAATATTTTTAGTCCTATGAACAGTTGCTCTAAATCAGATCAGAGAAACTCAAATTAAGACAACTCTGAGATACCACTACACATCTGTCAGATTGGCTAAGATGACAGGAAAAGATAATGACGAATGTTGGAGGGGATATGGGAAAACTGGGACACTGATACATTGTTGGTGGGACTGTGAACAGATCCAACCATTCTGGAGAGCAATCTGGAACTATGCTCAAAAAGTTATCAAACTGTGCATACCCTTTGACCCAGCAGTGTTTTTATTGGGCCTATATCCCAAAGAGATATTAAAGGAGGGAAAGGGCCCCACATGTGCAAGAATGTTTGTGGCAGCCCTTTTTGTAGTGGCTAGAAACTGGAAATTGAAAGGATGCCCATCAATTGGAGAGTGGCTGAATAAATTATGGTATATGAATGTCATGGAATATTATTGTTCGGTAAGAAACGACCAGCAGGATGATTTCAGGGAGGCCTGGAGAGACTTACATGAGCTGATGCTGAGTGAAGTGAGCAGAACCAGGAGATCAATATACACGGCAACAACAAGACTATATGATGATCAATTCTGATGGACATGGCTCTCTTCAACAATGAGATGATTCAGACCAGCTCCAATGATCTTGTGATGAAGAGAGCCATCTATATCCCAAGAGAGGACTGTGGGAACTAAGTATGGTTCACAACACAGCATTTTCACTCTTTTTGTTGTTGTTTCCTTGCATTTTATTTTCTTTCTCATTTTTTTTCTGGTTTGATTTGATTTTTCTTGTGCAAAATAATCCAATGCATATATTGGATTTAACATATATTTCTACCATGTTTAACATATATTGGACTACTTGCCATCTAGGGGAGGGGATAGGAAGGAAAGATTGGAACACAAAGTTTTTCAAGGGTTAATGTCAATCACCCATGCATATGTTTTGAAAAATAAAAAGCTTTAATAAAAAATTAAAATTAAATTAAATTTAAAAAAACTGAGATTAACACACTCTATATACTGCATAACCAGATTACCTCTAGAATGACAACTGTAAATAATATTAAAAATTTGGAAAGATCTATATGAAATATTATAAAATGAAAAAAATCACAGGACTTAAGAATAATTACAACTATTTCAAAACACATACATTCATAAGGACTGGAAAGGTAGAATTTATTAGTAACCATTGATATCTACCTATTTAATCTTACTTTTTACTATAAATTTAATGAAACATAACTTCCCATCTTTACCAAATTATCCCAGAAGAACTTGGGATAGAATATATAAGAACTAAAGCCAACTTCCCAGAAATCAATGCAGGGGGATGAAAAGATATTTATTTGGATCTCAGACTTTTAAGGGGAATGTCAGTGAGTTTAGGAGAGATGGAATCATGAATAATGGTGGCAATAGGACAATAGAGTAAGCAAGTTTGCATGCATTTATTCAGATGAGTAAAATGTTCAGAGAACCCTCAAAAGTACTCTTTAACACTTTTGCAGTAAATTAAAGCAGGAGAACAAGGTTATTAGTTGGTGTAGAGTATCATGAATAAGTGACAGAATCTGTCCCCAGCATCTATGGATGTCAGGAGGTTTGCTTTGCTTTTCTCTTTCATCTGAAAGGTGAAACAGCTCCAGTGAAAATCCAGCATAAGGGGTGACAGGGAAGTTGTGATGCTTAAAGCTTCTGTGATATATGTGTGTTATTTACATTTTATTACACCTCAATTCCTTGTTGAACTCTTTACTGATAATAAGATCTTTGTACAGTGGTTTTGATTGATATAATAAGTTGGAAAGGAATGAAAGCAGGGGACTGTAAGGTGGTGCAGTAGATAGAGAGCCAGACTTCAAATCGGCAAGACTTGAGTTCTAATCTGACCTCAGACACATACTAGCAGATCACTTAACCCTGTTGGCCTTGGTTTCCTCATCTATAAAATGAGCTAGAGAAGAAAACAAAATACTCTAGTATCTTTGCCAAGAAAATCCCAAATGGGGTCACAGTCAGATATCACTGAAGAACAATAACAAGGAAAGTAGGGTTGTAAGTTGGATGATGGCATAAGCTGTTAATTGAATGATTTATACTTTGTTTACTCAATCTCAGACCCTTTTAACTCCAATGTGGAGTTATTATAGGACAATTTGATAGCCATCTCTCTGCAGGATCCTGACTGAGTAGTTTGCTACATAAACTACCATACATACATCTTATGAAATTAATGACCTGCAATTTATTCTTTTTGGGGGAAAAGAAGGCTTTTTAAAATTTTAAACAGTTTTTATTTTAAAATTGAGTTTCAAATTCATCCTCCCTCCCTCCATTTTTCCACCCACTGAGAAGGCAAGCAAAATATCAATCATACTTCAATCACGTAAAACACATTACTGTATTAGCCATGATTTGTGTTTTTTTAAGCAAGAAAAATAAAATGAGAAAATGATACTTCAATTTACATTCAGAGTCCATCAGTTCTCTCTCTTGAATCCTTTGGAATTGTCTTGACTCACTGTATTGATCAGAATGGAAAAGTCTTTCATTTGACATTTACAACATTGCTGTTACTATAAACAATGATCTTCCAGTTCTTCTCACTTCACTTTGCATCAGTTTATAGAGGTATTTCCCCAGTTTTACCTGAAACCATCACCCTCTTCATTTCTTATTAGCACTTATTATCACATTCATAAGACAGACACAACTTGTTCATCCATTCTCCAATTGACCATCATCTTTTTTTTTTTTGCTTTTTGCTAAGGCAGTTAGGGTTAAGTGACTTGCCCAAGGTCACACAGCTAGGAAGTGTCTGAGACCAGATTTGAACTCAGGTCCTCCTGACTTCAGGACTGGTGCTCTATCCACTGCGCCACCTAGCTGCCCCGACCATCATCTTCTTAATTGCCAGTTTTTGACCATCACAAAAAGAGTTGTTATAAATATGTTTGTATGAATGGGTCCTTTTCTTTTCCCTTTGATATCTTTGGGATACAGATCTAATAATGTCATTTCTAGGTCAAAGGGCATACATAGTTTTATAGCTTCTTGGGTATATTTCCAAATTGTTCTCTCGAATGGTTGCAATAGTTCACAACTGCATCAGCAATTTATTACTCTACCAATTTTATCTCATCTTTCCTAGTATTTTTTATTTCTTTTTTTTTTTATTATTTTTTTTAGCATTTTTTATTTCTGATAAGTGTATGTGATATCTCAGAGCTGTTTTCATTTACATTGCTCCAAACAATAGTGATTTAGAACATTTTTTCCATATGACAGTTGATAGCTTTGATTTATTCTTCTGAAAACTTCAATTGGGAAATAGCTCTTTTTTATATATTTGATTCAGTTCTTCATATATTTGAGAAATTAGGCCTTTAGCAGAGAAATTTGCTACAAATTTTTTTGATATTACTTCATTGTCTATAGTACCTGTTGGCAAAATGTAGTTTTCTTAATTGTCTCTTTTAATTAGGTCTATTTTTACTTTTGTTATGCCAAAGATCATGATTTCTACCTTTGTCTTTTTTTTTTTTTTACATTAGCTGGAGCACAGTAGATGCAGCACTTTATTTTATTGGTGTTTCTCTTTCTGCTTCAAAATGTCTCATATACAACATATTTTTGGATTCTTGTTTCTAATATATTCTGCTATTCACTTCCATTATATGAGTGACCACATCTCATTTCCTGTTTTCCACCATCTTTTTCTGTTTATCCTTCTCCAACTTTTTATCTTGTCCCTCCTCAGAAATCTGTTTTGCTTCTTAGCACTACTTCCCTTAATCCAATCTCCATTTCATCATCCTTATACATATACATATATATGCATATATATATGTTTATTTGTATGTATATATAATTTTATAACTATATGGTAGATATATAGGTATGCTTAGTACATTTATGTATTAGTAAGTTGTGTGTGTGCACATAAATAGTTCTGTAGTAATTTAAAATTTAGTAAATGCTTAAGAAGGAAGTAGTACAGATATTATCTTCTTTAATTTGAAGATGAGGAAATTATGACCTAGAAACTTTAAGTAATAAGATCATGTCAATATAGCTAATAAGTGTTGCAGCTGGAATATATAGAAAGTCTCCAAGCTTCAGTTCTAACACTCTACTCCACCATTATACTGCTTATCTTCCTTGATCAATTACTAACTATACTGTATAGTGGAAAGGTATAGAGCACTAGTTATATGTATAGGAATGGTCTCATGGCAGGTATAGGAGAGACAAAGAGAGCCTAAGAGAGTGAGAAGGCACAGTCTCCCTAAGAGAGAAGTGAACCAGAATAGAACAGGTGACAAAAAAGAAGAGAAAGAATAAGATAAGCATGTCTATCTTGATTCAAGTGACTTTTGGCTGCATGGCTTAAGAGAGTATATCTTACTTTCACTTCATTTAAGAAAGCAAATTATTCCAAAAAGGTGGGAGTAGAGCCAAAATAATTGCAATTTGTTTTTGAATATATTTTAAAGTTTTAAATATATTTTATTGCTGGTTTTTTTATTAGCTATATTTTAACCCTTTCCCCCTCTCTGAGAGCCATCTCTTATAACAAAGAATTTTATGCATTTATATAATTTTAGAACTTTAATTATTTAATCCTTATATAGAGGACGGCTACTTCCTTTTTTCTCTCTTCAGGAACAAGTTTTTTCTTCAAATTTGCCTCCCTCTTCTATTTTTATCAGTATTGCCAGCTATCACTTTGTTTGAAAACTTGGTGTAATTTTTAGCCATTTAACAAAAAAAATTTTTGATGTTCATATTTTAATTTTACTCCACTTAATTTTTTATTAAATAACATTTTTCTTCAGTTAAATGTCAAGAAAAATTTTAACATTCAATTTCACAAGATTTTAAGTTTCAAATTTTTCTCCCTTTTCCCCTCCCTTCCATACCCACGCTTCCAAAAATGGTAGGCAGTTTGATATACTTTATACATATGCCATCATATAAAACATTTCCATATTAGTCACAGTTATAAAAGAAGAAACAAATCAAAAGGGGGAAAAACATGAGAAAGATTAAGCTATCACTTTTTAATTTTTTGTTACAAATTTTTCCCTCCCTTCTATTCCTTTCCCATTCATTAATAAGGAAAACCATAGATCTATATTATATATGTAAAATTATGCAAAACATATCTATATTAACCTATTGCAAAAAAAAAAGAAAAGCAAAAGAAAAATTTTTAAAGAAAAAAAAAAAACAAAGCTTCAATCTATCCAGAGTTCATCAGTTATGAGAGAGCCACTTTCAAAGGAAAAAAACCTGGGGCAGTGAGTCAATGTAACCTTTCCTTACTCTCTTGTGGCCATCGCAGGTACTGCAGTCCACTGAAAGCGCCAAAATTCTTGCTTAGTCCAACCAAGTAATATTCAAGCTGAGGGCAGGCATTGCATTCTTAGGTAATCAGAATCTCTTGACTAAATTTTAATCTATGCGACAACTTTTTATATGCTTCAAGGAGACAGCCTGATCTATGCAAACAAATAAAGGTGTCTCATGAAAAATGAGAGGGGTTGAACTCTTTTCTAGCCATTTCCAAACCATTCTGCCTACATTTTGGCCATCTTTCTCAATCTCTGCATCCTGCCATTAAGAAACTTGGCTTTAATCATTGAAATTTTACATTATCTTTCCTGGAACCCAGTCTTGGCATCACTTTTCCCAGACATGCTGCTATGCCTTTCCTCTCCCTTCTTGCTCTCCTTTATGTGTGGCCATTTCTCATTAGAATCTAAGCTTCTTAAGAACAGGATCTGTTTTGCTGGTTTTTATTTGTGTCCTTCGCAATTAACACAGAGACTAACACATAGTAAAAGCTCAATAAATATTTGTTCATACATTCATTTTCAGAAGTTCCTAACATCAGATTCATTCGTGAACCTCTTTTTAAAAATAAATTTGAGTCAATGGTCTACTATTTCTTACATTATCATAGTTATCCTCCCATTTTTCCTTTTCCACTATAACAAAAAATGTTATTATAAATATTTTAGTGTATATGGGGACTTTCTTCTTATAGATGGCTTCCACTGGGGTATAAACTCAGTACTGGAATCTCTCTCTCTCTCTCTCTCTCTCTCTCTCTCTCTCTCTCTCTCTCTCT
>JAJPUD010010990.1:0-42001 GCA_023553655.1 Myrmecobius fasciatus | reverse complement strand
TTTAGTCTTTGATAAACCCAAAGACCCCAGCTTCTGGGATAAGTATTCACTATTTGAGAAAAACTGCTTGGAAAATTGGAAACTAGTGTGAAAGAAATTAGGGCTTGACCCACATCTAACACCACATACTAAGATAAGATCTAAATGGGTTCAAGATCTAGATATAAAGAGTGATGTTGTAAGCAAATTAGAGGAATGTAGTATATAGTTTACCTCTCAGACCTGTGGAGATGGAATAAATTTATGTCCAAAGAAGATCTGGAACTCTTAATTGAACACCAGATAGGTAATTTTGATTATATTAAGTTAAAAAGTTTCTGTACAAACAAAACTAATTTTGTTTGTAAAAAAGACAAGATTAGGAGGGAATAATTAAATTGGGAAATCATCTTTACATTAAGGGTTCTGCTAAAGCCTCATTTCTAAAATATATAGAGAATTGTCTCATATTTATAAGAATTCAAGCTACTCTTCAATAGATAAATGGTCAAGGGATATGAACAGACAATTTTCAGATGATGAAATTAAAACCATCTCTAGTCATATGAAAAGTTGCTCCAAATCACTATTGATCAGAGAAATGCAAATTAAGACAACTCTGAGGTACCACTACACCCCTGTCAGATTGGCTAAAATGACAGGAAAAGATAATGACGAATGTTTGAGGGGATGTGGGAAAGCTGGGACAGTGATACATTGTAGATGGAACTGTGAATGGATCCAACCATTCTGGAGAGCAATTTGGAGCTATGCTCAAAAAATTATGAAACTGTGCATACCCTTTGACCCAGCAGTGTTTCTATTGGCCTTATATCCCAAAGAGATCTTAGAGGAGGGAAAGGGACCCACATGTGCAAGAATGTTTGTGGCAGCCCTTTTTGAAGTGGCTAGAAACTGGAAGCTGAATGGATGCCCATCAATTGGAGAATGGCTGAATAAATTATGGTATATGAATGTTATGGAATATTATTGTTTTGTAAGAAATGACCAGCAGGATGATTTCAGAGAGGCCTGGAGAAACTTGTATGAACTGATGCTGAGTGAAACGAGCAGAACCAGGAGATCATTATACACAGCAACAACAGTATTACATGATGATCAATTCTGATGGACATGGCTCTGTTCAACAATGAAATGCTTCAAACCAGTTCCAATTATTCAGTGAAGAAAGCCATATACACCCAGAGAGAGGGACATGAAATTTGGACCACAATATATCATTTCCAGGATCTCTATTGATGTTTGCTTGCATTGGGTTTCCTTTCTCAGATATTTTTTGTTCACGTAGATACGATTGTTCTTGCACAGCAAGATAAGTATGGAAATATGTATACGTATATTCGACTTGTCACGTATTTTAATATAATTAACATGTAGTGAACTTCCTGCCATCGAGGGGAGGGGAAGGGACTGCGGGGAAAATATATAACAGAATGCTTTGTAAGGATCAATATTGAGGAACTACCCATAAATATGTTATGCAAATTAAAAGCTTTAATTAAAAAAAGATGTATTTGAAAACAGTATTAACAGCATCTGGTTCCAAGGGATGTAATAAAACACATTTCCTTTCCCCCCCCAAAAAAAAGCTGGGGTCTTTGGGTTTATCAAACACTAGATTACTATTGTCATTGAGTATTTTGTCCTGTGAATGTAACCTATTCCTCTGATCCACTACTCTGTTTCTTAGCCAGTACCAAATGGTTTTGATGACTGCTGCTTTATTATATAGTTTTAGATCTGGTACAGCTAGGCCACCCTCATTTGCTTTTTTTTTTCATCAATTCCCTTGAAATTCTTGACCTTTTGTTTTTCCAGATGAATTCTGTTGTTATTTTCTCTAGGTCAGTAAAATAATTTCTTGGGAGTTTGATTGGTATAGCATTAAATAGATTAGTTTAGGTAGTATCGTCATCTTTATTATATTCGCTTGACCTATGGAAGAACACTTGATATTTTTCCAATTGTTTAGAGCTGACTTTATTTGTGTTGAGAGTGTTTTGTAGTTTTGCACATATAGATCCTGACTTTCCCTTGGCAGTTATATTCCCAAATATTTTATACTATCGACAGTTATTTTAAATGGAATTTCACTTTGTATCTCTTGCTGTTGGATTTTGTTAGTGATATATAAAAATGCTGATGATTTATGTGGATTTATTCTGTATCCTTCAACTTTGCTAAAGTTGTGGATTAATTCTAATAGTTTTTTAGTTGATTTTCTAGGGTTCTTTAAGTATACCATCATATCAACGTCAAAGAATGATAATTTGGTTTCCTCATGACCTACAGTAATTCCTTTAATCTTTTTTTCTTGTCTTATTGCCAAAGCTAGCATTTCTAATACAATATTGAATAGTAATCGTGATAGTGGGCAACCTTGTTTCACCTCTGATCTTACTGGGAATGGCTCCAGTTTATCCTCATTGCATATGATGCTAGCTGATGGTTTTAAATAGATGCTACTTTCTATTTTAACGAAAAGTCCATTTATTCCTATATTCTCTAGTGTTTTAATAGGAATGGATGTTGGATTTTATCAAATGATTTTTTTCTGCATTTATTGAGATAATCATATGTCTTTTTGGTTAATTTGGTTATCGATATAGTCAATTGTGCTAATAGTTTTCCTAATATTGAGCCATCTCTTCATTCCTGGTATAAATCCTACTTGGTCATGGTTATATTATTCTGGGGTGATTTTCTGTAATCTCTTTACTAATATTTTATTTAAGATTTTTGCATCAATATTCATTAGGGATATTAGTCTATAATTTTCTTTCTCTGTTTTTGTTCTACCTGGTTTAGGTATCAGTACTATGTCTGTGTCACAAAAGGATTTTGGTAGGAGTCCCTCATTCCCTATTTTTTCAAATAGTTTATATAATAGTGGAGTTAATTGTTCTTTAAATGTTTGGTAGAATTCACATGTAAATCCATCTGGTCCTAGGGATTTTTTCTTAGGGAGTTGAGTAGTAGATTGTTCTATTTCTTTTTCTAAAATAGGACTGTTTAATTTATTTCCTCTTCTATTAATCTTGGCAATCTATATTTTTGTAGATATTCCTCCATTTCACTTAGGTTATCAAATTTATTGGCATAAAGTTGGGCAAAGTAACTCCTGATTATTGCTCTAACTTCCTCTTCATTGTTGCAAAGTTCTCCTTTTTCATTTTTGAGACTAACAATTTGATTTTCCTCTTTCCTTTTTCTAATCAAATTAACTAGAGGTTTATCTATTTTGTAGGTTTTTTCATAAAACCAACTTTTAGTTTTATTTATTAATTCAATAGGTTTTTTTACTTTCAATTTTATTAATTTCCCTTTTTATTTTTAGGATTTCAAGTTTGGTATTTGATTGGGGGTTTTTAATTTGTTTTTTTTCTAGCTCTTTTAGTTGCAAGCCCAATTCATTGGTCTCTTTCTCTATTTTCTGCAAATAAGTATCTAGAGATATATGATTTCCCCTTATAACTGCTTTGGCTGCATCTCACAAATTTTGGTATGTTATCTCATTATTGTCATTTTCTTGGATGAAATTAGTAATTGTGTACGTAATTTGTTGTTCCACCCAATCATTCTTTAGGATGAGATTATTTAGTTTCCAATTGCTTTTTGCTTTATTTTCTCCTGGCCTTATATTGCACATGATTTTTATTGCATTATGATCTGAAAAAAATGCATTTACTATTTCTGCCTTCCTGAATTTGATTTTGAGGTTTTTGTGTCCTAATACATGGTCAATTTTTGTATAAGTTCCATGAACTGCTGTCTCCATTTAATTTCCTCCAAAGATCTGTCATACCTAACTTTTCTAACATTTTGTTTACCCCCTTAACTTCTTTCTTATTTATTTTGTGGTGTGTTTTATCTAGTTCTGAGAGAGGGAGGTTGAGATCCCCCACTAGTATCGTTTTGCTGTCTATTTCTTTTTGCATTTCTCTGAACTTTTCCTTTAGGAATTTCCATGCTATACCATTTGGTGCATATATGTTTAGTATTGATATTGCTTCATTATCTATGGTACCCTTTAGTAAGATATTGTTTCCTTCCTTGTCTCTTTTAATTAGATGTATCTTTGCTTTGATTTGATCTCTGATCAGGATTGCTACCCCTGCTTTTTTGTTGTTGTTGTTGTTGTTCACCTGAAGCATAATAGATTCTGCTCCAACTCTTCACCTTCACTCTGTATGTATTATTATGCTTTAAATGTGTTTCTTATAAAGAGTATATTGTAGGATCCTGACTTTTAATCCAGTCTGCTATGTGCTTCTGCTTTATGGGGAAGTTCATTCCATTCACATTCACAGTTAATATAACTAATTCTGTATTTCCTGCCATCTTATTTACGCTAGTTTATACTTTTCTCTTTCCTATCCTCTTTCCCTCCTCCCTAGTATTTTTCTTTTGATAACCACTTCCCTCAAACAATCCTTCCCCTTTAGAGCCCCATCCCCTTTTTTTACACCTTTCCCTTAATTCTTCTGTTTTCCCTTCCTTTAGTCTTTCCCTTTCTTTTCTCCCTTTCTCTCCTATTTCCTTATAAGGTAGGACAAGTTTCTTTGTGATACCAAATACCTCTATTATTCTCTCAGAGCCAAATCTGATGACATTAAGATTAACACGATGCTCATTCCCCTCCCTTCTTTCCCTCAATTATAATAAGTTTTCTTTGCCTCTTCATGTGATGTAATTTCCCTTATTTTACTTCCTTTTTCCTCTTCTTCCAATATTATCCCTTTTCTACCTCTGATTTCTTTTTCATATTATCATATCATAATAATCCTAATCGTAATGTAATAATTATAATCTCATAATAAAACGAACCCTCATTCTGTAAGTATATCCATAACACAAATATAGTTCTCAAGAGTTTTTTTCGTTTTTTTTTTCTTCTTACCTTTTTATGTTTCTCTTGAGTTCTGTGTTTGGAGATGAAATTTTTTGTTCAGTTCTGGTCTTTTCATTAGAAATAGGTGAAATTCACCTATATCATTGAATGTCCATCTTCTTTCCTGAAAGATAATGCTCATTTTAGCTGGATAGCTTATTCTTGGCTGTAATCATAATTCCTTTGCTTTTTGGAATATCAGATTCCAGGCCCTTCGATCCTTTAAGGTGGAAGCTGCTAGTTCCTGTGTTATCCTAATTGTGGCTCCTCAATATTTAAATTGTTTCTTTCTGGCTTCTAGCAATATCTTTTCCTTGGTATGATCGTTCTGAAATTTAGCCATGATATTCCTGGGGATTTTAATTTTGGGGTTTCTTTCAGGAGGTAATTGGTGGATTGTTTCAATAGTTATTTTGCTTTCTGATTCTAAAATATCAGGGCAGTTTTCTTTCATGATTTCCTGGAAGATAATGTCTAGTTTCTTTTTGTCGTCATGGCTTTCAGGAAGCCCTATAATCCTTAGAATGTCTCTCCTGGATCTATTTTCCAGGTCAGTTGTTTTTCCTAGGAGATATTTTATATTTTCTTCTATCTTTTCATTTTTTCTGTTTTTGTTTGACTGATTCTTGAAGTTTTGTTGAGTCATTCACTTCCATTTGTTCGATTCTAATTTTTAATGTCTTATTTTCTTCAGTTACTGTTTTTAGCTCTTTTTGCAATTGACCAATTACTTTTTTTTTGTTCATTGCATTCTTTTTCTATTTTTTTTTGCAATGATCTCATTTAGTTTCCCCATATTTCTTCTAACTCTCTTTTAAGATCCTTTATGCAATCTTCAAAGAAAGCCTTGCGACCTGGTGTCCAGATTATGTCTCTCTTTGGGGCTTTTTCTGGAGTTGCTTTACCTTTAGGGACCTCGGGATTTGAGGTCTATTCTTCCCTCTCTCCATAAAAGTTGTCTATGGTGAGAGTTCTTTTTGGTTTTTTATTCATTTTTTTTTTTAAAGTTGTGAGGTCTGTTCAAGGCAAAGGAGAGATAGCTGCTTTAATTTGCCCTGGGGCAGTTCTGCTGATTGAACTATTTCAGGTGCTGGGCAGTTCTGCTGATTGAGTTATTTCAGGTGCTGGGCTATTTCTTCTGATTGACTGATTGCTTTAGGGTGCTAGGTCTGGAGCTCCTCCGGGGTTCAGTGGTTCACAATCTGCTCCCGACAAAAGGCAGATCTTCCAAACCACCTGCTTACAATCATGACACAGATTGACCCAAGAGGTCCACAGAAGTCTCCCAGGTGTGTGAAAGCCACAAGGCTCCGACTCCTGCTCCAGCTTGCTGCCCCGTCTCCCTGTGCTGCAGTCTGGGTTCGGCAGACCACACCCCTGCCCAATTAAAACAGACCTATTTGAAGTTCTTCCAGGGTATCTTTTTCTAGAAATGTGTTGTACTCCAGATATTGTGGATTCTTGGACTTCAAAACCATTCTAGAGGCTTCATCTGCTGTATTTTTGAGGGAAGGTTAGAGGAGGTTACAGAGAATCCTGTCTGATCTCTCCATCTTGGCTCTACCTCCAGAAGTCCCCCCAAATTTTTCCCTCCCTTCCCTTCACTCCCTCTCCTAGATGGCAAGTAATTCAATATATATTAAACATGTAAACATGCTTCTATATATATTTCTATAATTATGCTGCACGAGAAATATTTGATGATAAAGGAAAAGATGGGAAAACAAATTATAAGCAAAAAACAACAGAAAGAGTGAAAATACTATATGATCCACACTCAGTCCCTATTGTCCTTTCTTTAGATGCAGACGGTTCTCTTCATCTCAAGACTATTGGAACTGGCCTTAATTATCTGATATTAACTTTAAATGAAATGCAAAACAAGTTATCCTTAGTTGTAGAGAACTTTATTTTTAATTTAAATTAAGTGGTAGATTGTGACTTCTTTGAAGACATTATATGTCATGTAATATAGGCTGTGAAAATCATTATTATACTATTTTTTTCAAATGACAAATCTACAAAAACTAGATACAACAGAGGAACCTCGTATTGTAATTTGTTCTCTCATAGTTCAGCAATTTACTGATTAATACTACTTGTAACTTGTGAAATACCCTCATACTTAGTATATTTGATCCCAGAACAAAATCACTGAGTATTGGAAGCTGTCAGAAAAAATAATTTTGTGAACACCCTTGGCTTCTGCCTATACCATTCCCTTTAACTCTTGTACTTTGAAAGTTATCTAAACTAGATTATGTTTGGTAAGATGGCAAAGTATTTATTTTTCTCAAACCTTTTCAACTCAAAAACTTCAGTAAAAGAAATTATGAGCCAAATATAAAGTAACTATAGATGAATCCACAACACAAAATAGAAACATCAAGCAAAATTTTAAAAAAATACACAAAACAATGTGAAATTGCATAAGATAATATACCTATTTGTAGCTTCAACTCAGTGTTTCCTCTTGTCCCCTGCTCCTTATGTAGTGCAGTGAATGCATATAATCTCATGAGTTTAAGTTTTGCCTGTGTAGAAACCCCAACTAGTTCCTTCTATGGTAGTGATTATAATAATAATAGTACCACCAACCTCACAGGATTCTTATGAGTATAAAATGAGATAATATTTGTAAAACACTTAAAACATTAAAAATATTTTTCTTCTCCCCTTTTTTCTCTTTCTCCTCCTCCTTCTTCCTTGATCTGAACTCCCAAATACCCTACAAGAGATGACAAATATTTTTTTCGCAACCACAGGAAGGAAGGTGAAAACAGCAGAACTGGGAATCCCAGAGGACACTTGGCACAACAAAATTCAGGGTTATATAGGAAGAGAGGCAGGGTGAAAGAGAAGTTTTGTGCTTGAAAGATAGGTGCCTGGAAACTCTGGACACTAGGAAGCTAGATGGTTTAGTGGAGAGTATGCTAGACTCAGAGTTAGGATTTTAAAATCCTACTTCACATACTTAACCTTTTTCAGCCTTAGTTTCCTTTTCTATGAAATGAAGATAATAACATAGACTTACACACATGTTATAAATGTTAGCTCTTAATTGAAGTTAGCTGTCTTTATGTTCAAAGCTTACTTGGGCAGGGACCTCCTTAATCCCAACACAAGGAAGGTAATATTTCCCAATCTTAAGGTACTCTGAAGATGAGGAAAGGGAAGGTAAGCCAGATTTAAATGACCAGGAATATGGAAAGAGCTGAAAGACCAAAAGGTCTTGGGAGAAAACTTGAGTATAAGCCTCACTTATAAGCAGATGAACTAGTAAAGAGACTCTTAAAGTAGAAGGAAGACTAAATATAAGCTTAGGTGATTATACTGTCAATAAATATTATGCTACAAAGGAAAATGAATACAAGTTTCCTGATAAAAAATAATTTTTGTACAACAAAAATTCAAAAATGTTTTAAAAGAAAAATAAGACTTTAAATAGAACATTACCAATGAAATTCATTGTTAGTGGGAAAATAGGTATAAAGTAATGGAAGGGAGAAAATGGGAATGGGGGAATAAAGGTAAGAATAATGTCTGCTAAGAAATAGGGGCTTTATCAAATTAAAGGAACATAGTATAGTTTACCTCTCAGACCTATGGAGACAGAATAAATTTATGTCCAAAGAAGAATTGGAACTCTTAATTGAACACCAGATAGATAATTTTGACTATATTAAGTTAAAAAGTTTTTGTACAAACAAAACTAATGCAGACAAGTTAAGAGGGAAGCAATAAATTGGGAAATCATCTTTACATTTAATGGTTCTGATAAAGGCCTCATTTCTAAAATATATAGAGAATTGTCTCATATTTATAAAAAATCAAGCCATTCTCCAGTCGATAAATGGTCAAAGGGTATGAACAGACAATTTTCAGATGATGAAATTAAAACTATTTCTCATCATATGAAAAGTTGCTCCAAATCACTATTGATCAGAGAAATGCAAATTAAGACAACTCTGAGATATCAGTATATACCTGTCAGATTGGCTAAGATGACAGGAAAAATTAATGACAAATGTTGGAGGGGATGTGGGAAAACTGGGACAGTGATACATTTTTGGTGGAACTGTGAACAGATCCAACCATTCTCGAGAACAATTTGGAACTATACTCAAAAAGTTATCAAACTGTGCATACCCTTTGACCTAGCAGTATTTCTATTGGGCTTATATCCCAAAGAGATCTTAAAGGAAGGAAAGGGCCCCACATGTGCAAGAATATTTGTGGCAGCCCTTTTTGTAGTGGCAAGAAACTGGAAACTGAATGGATGCCCATCAATTGGAGAATGGCTGAATAAATTATGGTATATAAATGTTATAGAATATTATTGTTCTATAAGAAACGACCAGCAGGATGATTTCAGAGAGGCCTGGAGAGGCTTGCATGAACTGATGCTGAGAGAAATGAGCAGAACCAGGAGATCATTATACATGGCAACAAAAAGACTATATGTTGATCATTTCTGATCTTCAACAATGAAATGTTTCAAACCAGTTCCAATTATTCAGCGAAGAAAGCCATATATACCCAGAGAGAGAGAGATGAAATGTGGACCACAACATAACATTTTCATGCTCTCTATTGATGTTTGCTTGCATTGTGTTTCCTTTCTCTGATTTTTTTTCTTGTAGTCATGATTTTTCTTGCACAAAAAGATAAGTGTGGAAATATGCATGCATATATTTGATTTGTCAAATATTTTAACATAATTAACATGTAGTGGATTTTCTGTCATCTAGGGGAGGGGTGGGGACTAGGGGGGAAAATTTGTAATGAATAATTTTTAAGGTCAATGTTGAAGAATGACCAATACATATATTTTGCAAATATAAAGCTTTTTCTTTTTATTTGCAAAACATATGTATAGGTAATTCTTCAACATTAACCCTTACAAAGCTTTCTGTTGAAGAGTCCCATGTCCATCAGAATTGATCATCATATAGTATTGTTGTTGCCATGTATAATGATCTCTTGGTTTTGCTCATTTCACTCAGCATCAGTTCATGCAAGTCTCTCCAGGCCTCTCTGAAATCGTCTTGCTGGTCGTTTCTTACAGAACAATAATATTCCATAATATTCATATACCATAATTTATTCAGCCATTCTCCAATTGATGGGCATCCATTCAGTTTCCAGTTTCTAGCCACTACAAAAAGGGCTGCCACAAACATTCTTGCACATATGGGGCCCTTTCCCTCCTCTAAGATCTCTTTGGGATATAGGCCCAGTAGAAATGCTGCTGGGTGAAAGGGTATGCACAGTTTGATAACTTTTTGAGCATAGTTCCAGAATGGTTGGATCCATTCACAGTTCCATCAACAATGTATCAGTGTCCCAGTTTTCCCACATCCCCTCAAACATTTGTCATTAACTTTTCCTGTCATTTTAGCCAATCTGACAGGTGTGTAGTGGTACCTCAGGGTTGTCTTAATTTGCATTTCTCTGATCAATAGTGATTTGGAGCACCTTTTCATATGACTAGAAATGTTTTTAATTTCATCATCTGAAAATTGTCTGTTCATATCCTTTGACCATTTATCGATTGGAGAATGGATCAAATTCTTATAAATATGAGACAATTCTCTATACATTTTAGAGATGAGACCTTTATCAGAACCCTTAAATGTAAAGATGATTTCCCAATTTATTGCTTCCCTCTTAATCTTGACTGCATTAGTTTTGTGTGTACAAAAACTTTTTAACTTAATATAGTCAAAATTATCTATTTAGTGTTCAATTAAGAGTTCCACTTCTTCTTTGGACATAAATTTATTCTGTCTCCATAGGTCTGAGAGGTAAACTATACTACGTTCCTCTAATTTACTTATAATATCACTCTTTATATCCAGATCATGAAGCCATTTAGATCTTATCTTGGTATCTGGTATAGATGTGGGTCAAGCCCTAATTTCTTCCACACTAGTTTCCAATTTTCCCAGCAGTTTTTGTCAAATAGTGAGTACTTATCCCAGAAGCTGGGGTCTTTGGGTTTATCATACACTAAATTGCTATAGTTATTGCCTAGTTTGTCCTGTGATTCTAACCTATGCCACTGATCAACTACTCTATTTCTTAGCCAGTACCAAATGGTTTTGATGACTGCTGCTTTATAATATAGTTTTAGGTCTGGTACAGCAAGTCCCATCATCAGCCTTTTTTTTTCATTAATCCCCTTGAAACTCTTGACCTTTTGTTCTTCCAAATGAATTTTGCTACTATTTTTTCTAGATCTGTAAAATAATTTCTTGGGAGTTCGATTGGTATGGCACTAAATAAGTAAATTAGTTTGGGTAGTATTGTCATTTTTATTATATTGGCTTGGCCTACCCTTGAGCATTTTATGTTTTTCCATAAAAAGCTTTAATAAAGTGAAAATTATAAAAAAAGAGATAGGGGCCTTACAATGAGGAAACAATTTGCACAGTAGATTTCACCTTCTTTGAGAAAGATGTGTGCCTCTCAAGACTTAATTTCAGCTCAAGAAGTATGAATCACTAAGCTTTTATGGAGGATAGTAGGAATTATGTAAAATCAGAGATAAAATAACCTGGTTTAGGAATATGATTATGGTCAAGGGAAAGAGTAAGGATGTTCCTGAACTTTGCCACAGTTATTCTCATCACAAGTTAATGCTCCCATTCAGTAGTGTTCTTCTATGAATTAGAGTTTCTAAAAGTGAGTCATAACAAAAGAAAAGGAAAAAGGACAGGATAGCACTTGCAAATGCAGTAAATAGGAAATGAGTTAGAGAAGAGAATTGCACTTTGTTGCTCCAGAAGCTCTATACTAATGAAAGAGAAAGAAACAATAAAGAATAAACAAGTGCATTTCAGAATTAAGGGAAAGAAATGTAAAACTGGAAAAGGAGACCACAACCAAATATTAATTAAGATAATATTGTTTGAAGGTACACAAAAGATGATTTTGAACCATATGTTTATAGTAGAGAAAGAAAAAGCTCAAAAAAGAATTAAACTGATGATAGAAAAATTAATCATGTCTCTAAAGTTAAGCAGCTTGGAATAGGACATTGTCAAAGGAACAAATATTAACACCATGCTCTGGGTTTTAGATATGTTTGCTGGGAATAATTTAATTAATTTATCATTATTCTATTTTAAGTCATTTCAGAGAGAGAGAGAGACAGAGAGAGAAAAAGAAAGAGAGAGAGAAAGAGAGAGAATGCTCAAAGTGGTAAATGTTTACTAGCAAGTCTTTGCTCATTATGATTTAATAAAATAACTCCAATATGCAAAATACTATTTGGGGTTAATATTCTAAAAAATAGTCCCTTGTAAATTCCTTCTGTGACGACTTCTTTGTGAATTCTCCTGTTTGTGATCAATATCTTAATCTCTTCTCAATGGAGAAGGCAGGGGCATAGGGCCATTCACCTAAATGAAGTAGGAGAAAGAAGATACTTACTGTCTTTCTATTGGTCAGTAGTCTAGTCACTTTTGGGGAAAGACAATTATTTAAAGAGAAGATATATCTTAGGTTATCACTCTGAATCCATTTCCTTAATAAAGGCCTTCTCTTTTGGCCTCTTATGCACTTTCAAACAGGAAAAATACCAAAAAAATTTTTTTTCATAATAGAAAAGTATTTATTTCTTATTATTTTTAGAAAAATTAAAAAGGTTTTTTTTTTCCATAGGTAGGTAAAAGATATGACCAGAGATCATATGGGAATAGACTAGCAAAGAAAGTAGTTGCAGAGGAAAAGTGTTGTCCTAAAAGAGGAATGAGATAAAATCTGGGCAAGAGGTGAAAATGGGGGAAATCAAAAGCCTAACTGCTATAACCTTAATTATGAATGCATTAAACAGTTTATTTAAGGGAAAGTAGAAAAATTTCACTTTCACTGCATACAAAAGACATCTATAAAGATTAAATACAGGCTGGCAGAAGTTAAATTTAGACAAACATGTTACCTCACAAATCAAAGTAGACTCTAGATGGATTTGTAACCTCAATATAAAAAGCTTGTGTCATAAAATATAGTGGAGAAGGAAATGAGTTGCCTTTTGCAACTGGGTAGTGTAAACATTTTTAACTTAAGTGATAGAAATCACTATAAAATTTAAAAAAAAACAATTTTAATTGCATAAAATGGAAGATTTTGTCTTGCAGCTGGAAAAGTAGCTAATTGGGACAAAATATCTGTAGGACATATTTCTGATAAAGATCTGATTTCTTAGCTATATAGGGAGTTGGTACAAATACACAAGAACTAAAGCCTTTTCCCCAAGACACAAGTCTTGAAATTGGTAATTTTCAAAAGGTGCAATATAGGCTATAAACATGAAAGGCTGGATTGACTTCTTTTCTTGGGAAAGACAAACCACACTGAATAAGAAAGCATGGAGAGATTATAATCTGTCTTAGTGGAAAGAGTGTCCAAACTGAGATCATAATACATATAAATACATATGCAATATTAAAAAAGCATTCCATATCTTCCTTTATCTTTTTATTACTCCACTCACCCTATTACAGCACTGGAGATGGGGTATAGTAAATGAGATCTGGAATAAAAACAAGCATCAGGCATTATATAAATCACAGTATAAAAGTCAACCCTCTCGCACTTTCATCATCCAATAAACTTGTAGTGGAGATAGAACCAAAGTTCCTACAATCTTATAGTTTTTCCCTAGGACTTCTGGAAGCCAATGGAAAGTAAACACAGTTAATGGATCTGGGATTCGAATTCTGAGTTTCTTTTGATTGCAAATTTTAACCATAATAATCCTGTCCATTTAAACTTTGAACTTTTAGGGAGAGGAAAAGGTATTTTTGTGTTGAAACTTGATAACGGTAGTTAGATCTTGCATTCCCTCCTCTCCCCCACTCCTAGTATTTATTGTTATTAAGTCAGCATTTGGGAGCTAAAGTTAAGCATTATTTTGTCTAATGGCATCTTATGGAATCCTAGCACTGACTTTCATACCATATGGACTCTATTCATGATGTTGTAGGTTTTTATTGAATTTTTTTCTTATTTTTTTTATATTCCTTATGTTTTCCAATGTGTCTCTTCTCTCATAATAAATATTTAAAAAAAGAAAAAAATAGTTTAGAAATACAAACCACATCAAAAAAGTCTGATATATACAGGGCTCTACCTAAGGGATGTTTTTTATATCTCTTTTTTTGGCCATACTTGGTTATCAAATCAAAAAAAAATTCTGAACTGAAACACTCTCAAAAGAACATTTTTCAATACATACATGTATACATACATACACATATATACATACAGCAGAACACAAAAAGGAGAAGCCATATGAAAATCATACATCTGGAAATCATATTGCTTGCTTTATTTTGTAAAAGAATGTAACATTCTACATATTACTTTCAAAACTACACTGTTTATATTTTCTTATAAATTTATTTCCTTCTGCACATTTTTACACATATTACAATGACTTTTTGCATGTGTTATTACTATTACTAATTAAAAATTGTAAGAAGCAAAAAGGAAACAACAATTGTAACAAAAAAACCCAAATAATTTACGTAGTGGCCACCCAGAAATTTATGTCATTGTATGTTGTGTCCATTGTGACCATTAGGTATTGGTCATTAAAATTTCATTCAGTCAACCATTAAGTTGTTCTCTATTTTAATGGGAGAGAAAGTATGCAAACAGTCATATACATATAAAATATATAGTGTAAATAGGATGCAATACCAGAGGGAAACATTTTATGAGAATGGGAAGTGGGAAGGTATTCTTGCAGAAGATGGAATTGGAGCTGAGTATTGAAAGCAGTCGGGTAAGCCAAGAGATAGAGAAGAGAGAATATTTGAGGCATGGAGGACAGTAAGTGGAAAGACACAGAATTGGGATATGGAATATCCTATGAAAACAATTAGCAAGAGGGCCAATGCCACTGAATTATAAAGTTCATAGAGAGAAATAAAGTACTGTAAGTAATTACTTACTAGAATAATTAGAATAAATGTAGTATGGGGTCAGGTTGTGAAAAGCTTTAAAAACTAAATGGATATTGATGCTAGGGATAATAGGGGAAGTACTAGATTTTATTGACTTGGTGTGGAGTGACATGGTCAAACCTGTACTTTAGGAAGATCACCTTAGCTGAATGGAAAATGGACTAGCGTGGGGAATAGCTTGAGGAATAGCGACCAATCAGAAGACTATTGCCATCAATCACATATGAGATGATGAGGGCCTTAATAAGTGATGGCTACATGGTTGGAAATGGGGATGTATACAAGAAATTTTGTGAAGATAAAAAGACAAGATTTGGCAACAAATTAGCTGTGGAGTGATTATGCTGAGAAATCAAGGATAACATCAAGACTGGGAGCTTGTGTGACTGGGAATATGACAGTTCCTTAGTAGTTACAGAGAAGTTCAAAAGATGATGAGCTCTGTTTTGGACATATTGATTTGGAGATGTTTATGGGATATCTGGTTGGAAATGTCCAATAGGTAGTTAGTAATGTGAGATTAGAAGATAGGAGAAAGCTTAGAGCTCCATAGATTTGGTACACATCTATACAGAAATTGTATTTGAGAGGAGAAAATCACCAAGAAAGATAGTGTAGAGAGGTAGAAGACGGTCCAGGATAGACCCTGAAGGGATACACCAATTGTTAGTGAAAGTGATTTGGAAGATCTCGGAAGTCCATGTTATTATTATGTTCCTTTTGAAGTTATATATTCTTCTAAATACATGTGCTAGTCATTCATACTCAACTGATGTGGGCACTTAAATGGTACAGTGGATGGAGTACCAGGTCTGGAGTCAGTATGACACATCTTCCTGAGTCCGTATCTCAACTTAGACATTTATTTTCTGTGTGACTCTGGGTAAGTCCTCATCTATAAAATGAACTGAAGAAGGAAATTGGAAAATCACTCCATTATCTTTGCCAAGAAAACCTTAAGTGAGGTCACAGCCAGAGGCAACTAAAAAACAACTGAATAACAACCCAACTGATGGGCATCTACTTTATTTCCAGTTTTTTTTCTACAAAAGGTGCTGTTATAAATAATTTTGTTACATGGCACATTTCTTTTTATCAATGACTCCTTTGGAAGTATATTCCTAGCGATAGAACCTCTGAGTCAAAGGACCTTTGATTTTTGGCACATGCCGAATAACATGTTTAGATGTAGCTCAGTGGAACGAGGCAAAATTGGTTTTCTAGGAAGCAAAAATACATGCAGGATAAATCTGAAGATGCCCAGCAAGGGTTTCTTGTCTTGTAACCTTTTCACCATCTTGATGACTCAGGAGTATTACTGATGGAAGAAAACCTATACTATATTTTTCTTCAATTAGGTACATGTGAAAACATTAGTTTCAATGACTCTCGACACTTAGATGGATGACCACTTTTCCAGGCCTTGTGTTTGCTGTTGCTTGGTCATCTTCTACTTCCTTTCTACTTTTATCTCTCCTTAATTTATATTCCATACCTTACTTTCTCAAATTGTGGCTTTTTTCTAGCACCTGGAGCATTTTGGGAAAAATCATTTATGAATGTTTATGCTTATAAACCAAAAAGACATAGATTGTATCCATACACATTATGGTAAATTATTTGTCAACTTGATTTCTATACTGCAGAGTCAGAATTCAGCATTAGAAGGTAAATACCTATTGAATATAATTGATTTGTATTTTTCAGCCCTTCAGTAAGAACTCCACAAGCAGAGGAAAGATTTTCTTTTCTTTTTTTTTAAAGCTTTTTATTTGTATAACATATGTATGGGTAGTTCCACAGCATTGATCTTTACAAAGTTTTCCAAAACAAATTTTACCCCCAGTCCCCTCCCGTCCCCTAGATGGCAGGAAGTCCACTACATGTTAATAATGTTGAAATACTTTAGAAGTTATGCAAGAAAAATCCTATCTACAAGAAAAAAAAAAGAATCAGAGAAAGGCAACACAATGCAAGTAAATGACAATAGAGAACATGAAAATGTTACGTTGTGGTCCATATTTCACATCCCTCTTTCCGGGTGTATATGGTTTTCTTCAGTGAACAATTGGAACTGGTTTGAGACAATTCTTTGTTGCAGAGAGCCATGTCCATCAGAATTGATCATCATGTAATATTGTTGTTGCTGTGTATAATGATCTGGTTCTGCACATTTCACTTAGCATCAGTTCACGCAAGTCTCTCCAGGCCTCTCTGAAATCGTCCTGCTGGTCGTTTGTTACAGAGCAATAATATTCCATAACATTCATATACCATAATTTATTCAGCCACTCTCCAATTGATGGGCATCCCTTCAGTTTCCAGTTTCTAGCCACTATGGAAAGAGCTGCCACAAACATTCTTGCACACGTGGGTCCCTTTCCCTAGAGGAAAGATTTTCTAAAACAGATATTTGCCAAGAAATATTGGCCATCAAAAATCACACAAAATCCCTTTTTGGAGACACTATGGCTTTTGATTGGAAGTATTTCTAATCTGATTTCCAGATATATGGCCATTTTACCAACTATTTTAGTTTAGTCTTCATTTAGGAATAACTGATAACAAAATTTTGATTGATCATATTGTAATTATACTTTCATTCTCCACTGAAGAGAGGGGACTCAACAAAATAAGTCAATAGTAAAGATTTATTAAAATCAAGAGACTTGCTGGATATGTTTTTCAATTGGTTTACATTTAATCTAATCATCTGCTTCTTTTACTTTTTAGATAGATTATAAGAAAACAAGATAATCCCTACTTTTAAGGAGCTTACATTCTAATAGAAAAAACATGCTGTAAATGAAAGGTGGAAATTGGGAAGTATGGTGGGTATGTTATGTGAAGGATGCATTGGACAAGACTGCTAGTAAGGACATGGTAGAGGCTAGGTGTTTAAGAGCTTGATTATGGCTCCTCATGATATTGGCCAGGGACTCATCAATGAGAAGAGCCAACCAGGATATTTTGTAAATGAACATGTATTCTAAATCAGTACCATTGGTTACCAAGCCTCCCTGCATGCAATGGAAATTATTTGTTGGCAGGCAGTTTCTAGACTTTTGGGCCTATTCATTGTGGCAGCTCTTAACTGTAATACCAATTAAACTGCTTTGAGAAAGATGATAATATCTACACATACTACACACATATACATATAGGGATATACATTTACACACATTTTAGTTAACAGTTTGTTTACAGCTATCCTACCAGGACAACAGGGCTTCATCAAAAAAGTATCTTCCTATCTGTCCTGATACCACCTGATATACTTAGCCCTTAGCTTTTACCTCTTGCTCAGGGTATAAAAATTAAATCAAGAATCATTTTGCCTCTTTTGTGCCTAATTACTCATTCCTTTCTAGTTAGCTACATTTTACATTTTATTTGGCTTATTACAATAGCATCTCCCTGCTATTATACAATTGATCTCCCTGACTCAAGTCTGTCTCTACTCCATTCTATTCCCTGAATAACTACCAAGAGGATTTTCCCTAAAATACAGTCCTCATTAGGTCTCCAGGACTCAGTAAACCCTAGTGATTCCCTGTTACTTCTAGGAATAAATATAAACTTTGCTTTTTGTCATTTAAAGTCCTTTACCAATTGGCCCCAATGTATCTTCCCAACCTTATTATACAATAGATCTCTTCATACACTCTACAGTCTAGACAAGTTAGCCTTTTCATTGTTCCTCTTGAATGACACTCTCATTTCCCCTGGTATTGCATTGTGTGTCACTATGCCTAGAATACACTGCCTTCTCACCTGCCACTTCTTAAAATGCTTCAGTACTCAAGTATCACTTGTGTGAAGTCTCTGATTAGTTTTTCCCCATACTCACCCCTACAAAATTGCGTTTTGTATTAATTATGTATGTAGTATGCATATTAATATGTGCATATTGTTTTCTCTGATGAAATAAAATTTAGTTGGTGGGGTAGGGATTGTTTCACTTTTTCCTTCTTTTTTGTGTTTTCTTGTTTGTTATTTACTTATTTATAAATATGAATCCTTCTAGTAGAATGTAAGTCCCATGAGAAGAGGGATTCTTTTTGCTTTTAATTTGTATCTCTAATAGCATACAGTTGCTATAGCACAATAGCACATAGTAACTTTGTAATAAATGCTTGCTAATTGATTTTTAAATAAATTAGACTGGAGCTACTATAATTGGAAATGGTATCATTTAATATCTTTTTCCATTTAAATAACTTGATATTTACTTTGTTCCTTGATCAAACCAGTAAGTCTAATGAGCTTATCCTATAAACGCACATTATGGTGAAGCATAAGTTATATCTGTGAGTTTGTTTCTGTCTGACAAAATATAGTCAATTAAAATTTTAATACCAATTTTTCCATGCCTAGTATTATTGCCTCTTTTAAATTAATTTTAAAATGTTTTATTGATAACTTTTGTTTTTACATCACACTCATATCCGAATATACTTCTTTTCACTTCCTTTGTAACAAAGAAAATCAGGTAAATTGCATCACCTGACCCCAGATGATGCAGTATGACCACATATGCAGCATTCTATATTTATAATCATGTGGCTTTCAAGAAGGCACATTTTCTCATTCCTTTTCCAGAAGGGTTGGCCATTACAATTATACAGTATTCCTTTTTGTTTTTGTTTTTTTTTTTTTTTTTCTGCTGAGGCAATTGGGGTTAAGTGACTTGCCTAGGGTCACACAGCTAGGAAGTGTCTGAGATCAGATTTGAACTCAGGTCCTCCTGACTTCAAGGCTGGTGCTCTAGCCACTGCGCCACCTAGCTGCCCCTCCTTTTTGTTTTTTAAAAAAAATACTTTTGTTTACATTATTATAGAAATTTTGTTTATTGTTTTCCTGGTTCAGTTTACTTCATTTTGTATCAATTCATATATATCTTCATATATTTCTTTGAATTTTTCTTAGCTCTCATTTCTTAGTTTGCATTAGTATTTAATTGAATTAGTAAACCACAGTTAATTCAGTCATTCCCCAATCAATGAAAATTTTGCTGTTTCTAGTTCTTTGGTATTACAAAGTATTGGTAAGTGTATTTTGGTACATATGGAATCTTTCTTTCTGTCTTTAATCTCTTAGCAGTGAGGTATGTGTAGCAATGAAATCTCTGGAAAGAACACTACCTTCCTCAAAGCAGTATTTATTATTTATAGGCATGAAGTTTCTGTGTAGTCTTTAAGTTTTTGTTTTTTTCATTTCTCAATCCTGAAATATATATCCCAATGTAGTTTTTTAAAAACCATTTTCTCCTACAAACAACTTTGAATCAAAGGCACTGAATATTAAATTATTTGATTTATTGTAGGGTATCTTTCAAATAATCTTTCTCTTCTTCAACCTCTGCAGCATATGTATTGGTACATACATTTGAATCATCTTCATTTTGTTCAGTTTATCTAATAGTATCAACTTGTGGCAACTGAGCAAAGATTTGATGTGGAATAACCAATAACTTGAATTTAACCAAGAGTAAAATTTATGTTCTTTAGATTGTCTAAGAATCATGTGATTCTTAGCATTAAATATCTCTTTTTCTGCTATTCTTCTAATGTCACTGAATAAACAGAAATGTGTTATAGCCACTAAAGGCTCTTTTGTGTTTTTATTTTTTTTTAACTTCAGAATGAATTTGTGTCCAAAGAAGAGCTAGAACTCTTAATTGAACACCAGATAGATAAGTTTGACTATATTAAGTTAAAAAGTTTTTGTACAAACAAAACTAATGCAGACAAGTTAGGAGGGAAGCAATAAATTGGGAAATCATCTTTACATTTAATGGTTCTGATAAAGGCCTCGTTTCTAAAATATATAGAGAATTGTCTCATATTTATAACAATTCAAGCCACTCTCCAATTGATAAGTGGTCAAAGGATATGAACAGATAATTTTCAAATGATGAAATTAAAACTATTTCTAGTCATATGAAAAGGTGCTCCAAATCACTATTGATCAGAGAAATGCAAATTAAGACAACTCTGAGGTACTAGTACACACCTGTCAGATTGGCTAAAATGACAGGAAAAGATAATGACAAATGTTGGAGGGGATGTGGGAAAACTGGGACACTGATACATTGTTGGTGGAACTGTGAATGGATCCAACCATTCTGGAACTATGCTCAAAAAGTTATCAAACTGTGCATACCCTTTGACCCAGCAGTGTTTCTATTGGGCTTATATCCCAAAGAGATCTTAAAGGAAGGAAAGGGCCCCACATGTGCAAGAATGTTTGTGGCAGCCCTTTTTGTAGTGACTAGAAACTGGAAACTGAATAGATGTCCACCAATTGGAGAATGGCTGAATAAATTATGGTATATGAATGTTATGGAATATTATTGTTCTGTAAGAAACGACCAGCAGGATTTTTTCAGAGAGGCCTGGAGAGATTTACATGAACTGATGCCGAGTGAAATGAGCAGAACCAGGAGATCATTATACATGGCAACAACTATAAGATGATCAATTCTGATGGACATGGCTCTCTTCAACAATGAAATGTTTCAAACCAGTTCCAATTGCTCAGTGATGAAGAAAGCCATATACACCCAGAGAGAGGGATATGATTGTGGACCACAACATAACATTTTCATGCTCTCCATTGATGTTTCCTTGCATTATCTTTCCCTTTTCAGATTTTTTTTCTTGTGATCTGACTTTTCTTGTACAGAAAGATAAATGTAAAAATATGTCATACATATATTTGATTTGTCAAGTATTTTAACATAATCAACATGTAGTAGACTTCCTGCCATCTAGGGGAGGGGTGGGGGTTAGGGGGGAAAATTTGTAACAGAAAGCTTTGCAAGGGTCAATGTTGAAAAATTACCTATACATGTTTTGCAAATAAAAAGCTTTAATAAAAACTAAAATAAACAATAATTTTTTTCCACTTCAGTTTGTCCTTATTTGAAAACAAACAAAACCCAAACCCCAAAACCATCACTTGTTGATGAATGCTCACCATTAACATAGTGTCCCCAATTTTTTTTTGACAGCTTTAAACTTTACTAAAACTTTTGGGGCAACCCATATTCTAGGTCTTGCAGTTACAGATGGAAAGTTTAATGCCACAGCTTTTCACCAATATAACTCAATTCAGCATTCATTTATTAATTACTTCCTTTGTGTCAAGTACTACTGTACTAATTGCTAGAGATACAAAGGCAAGAACAAAACAACTCTTCCTCCCAAGAAACTTGCATTATAATAGGAATGTAATATGTATATAAGTAAATGCAAAGCATTTTTTTAAAAGCCACAAAGTAATTTCTTGAGAAAAGAGTATTTTTAAATTAGGGCATCAGAAAAGGCTTTGTGTAGGAGGTAGTGCCTCTGCTGTGCTTTAGAGGAAGCTATTAATTTTTTCTTGAAAGACTAAACTCACACCAGATAATTATGTTATTTTGATCAGTTTTAAAAATACATGTTTTATAAAGTTAAGTAAATTGGTCAAAGGTTGGATTGCATACATCATATGTACTTGTTTATCCTGACTTTGAAATGTAGCTTTCAAACAATTAGATATAATGGTTGTATATTATTTTTGTTGGATTTACAAAGGAAAAGACTGGTTTATACACACACACATACATACATAAATATATATATACATATGTATATATATGTATATATATATATATATCTTTTTGACTGTTGTGTTATACTATAATATCTTAAGGTTTTTTCTCAGAGAGTCATTGGTAGAACCAGGGGTATATGTTAAATTTTTAATAATTATTAGATTGAAACTTTTCTGAGTATCATTACACTTTGCGTCCTAAATACATCAAATATATATACTACTTGCAAAATTTTATTTAGTTCAAAATTTCATCATTCTACTTTTTTGATGAGGATAAAGAGAAGACCTAATTTCATCTTCAATGTTCCTCTCTCCTCACTATATTACATTTTAAAATTCATTTAATAGTGGTTTACAAAGTTCCTATAGTGAGCAAAACACTGTGCTACCAAATAATTGGTTCCTATCTTCTGTTGATTTTTCCTTCATGTTGTTTCTGACATTTGTCATATTGTCATAACCTTCATTTCATTTACTAAGCATTTGCTTTACTGGAGGCCCTATGCTAGACCCTAAGGATATTTGCACAAAAAATGAGACACTTCCTACTAGCAATGAGATCACATTCTAATGGGAAAGAAGACAAATACACGTAAAAATGTATTAAGCATAAATATGGAATTGATAAATGCTTATTTTTATGTGTTCATACATATATAAAGTCAAGGGAAAGATGGTACTGCACTGGCAGTTGGGATCAGGAAAGGGTTCATGCAAAAGGCAGTATCAAATGGGAGAGATGTTGTGAAGATAGAAAAACCAAGTTTTAGCAACTGATTGGATATATATGGTGAAGGAGAGCAAGGAATTTGGAATGATTAGAAACCTGAGATATTGGAAGATAATAGTGGTATATTTGGCATAAGTAGTGAAGTTTGGAAGAGGGAAAGACTTAAAGGAAAAAATAATAAGTTCAGCTTTAAGTATATTAAATTTAACATGTCTAAGGTTTAAGGATTACAATAGAAATGCTAAATAAGCAATTGGTGATCCCCTGAAACCGAGGGGAAAGGCTGCGTATGTAGATCTGGGAATTGATTATCTGCCTAGAAATGATGGCTAAACTCATGGGGGATGATAAGGTTGTGGTATAAAACCTTGGGAAACATCCCAAATTAAGATGCATGATGTGGATATTGAGACAGCAAAGAAAATCGAAGAGTAATCAGGGAGGAGGAAGACCAGAGTAATGTTATGAAAACTCAGAAAATAAACAGATGTGATATGATGGATATAATACTTGACCCAGAAATCAGAAGAATGGAGTTCAAATCCAACCTCAGATACTTAATTGTATAACTTCTATTTTCTTTAGTTTCCAAGTCTATAAAATAGGAAAAATAATAGCACCTACTTTCCAAGATTTCTATGAGGATAGATTAATATTTTTAAAGAACTTCTCAAACCTTAACCTGCTATACAAATATTAGCTGCCATTACCACCAGTACCATCACCACCCCCATGTCTCAGAGGAGAGATTGGCCATCAATGTCAAATGCAATAAATAAGATAAGAAGGATTATGTTCAAAATAAGGTTATCAGTTTTGCAGTGAATAGGTCATTGGTAATTTGGTGAATTTAATTTAAATTGAGTGATGTGTCAAAAGTCAGATTGTAAAGGGTGTGAAGGATGAGAGAAGAAGAAGTGGAGCCAGTTAGGGTAAGCAATGTTTCCAAATTCAGTTAAGAAAAAGAGTTATAGGATAATAGTTTGAGGACATGGTAGAATTTAGTAATTTTTTTATGAGGATACTGGGGTATGTTTGAAGTTAGGAACCAGTTAATAGGGAGAGGTTTAAGATTTAAAAGGGGCATCATTGAGAGTGCAGTCTGCTGGAAAAGATGGAAAGGAATTAAATGATGTGCAAAGCCAGAGAGGTTGGGGTTGGCAAGAAGAGGGACTACCTTTTTATAGAGACTGATAAAAAGGAATGGGAAGTAGGGAATGGTGACAAGGAATTTTGAGATGAAGAGAATGGGAGAAAGGAGAAGCTCACAGTAGATAAGCTGATTTTTTTCATAAAAGAAGGCTGAATAGAGGAAGGAAATAAAAGGGGGGAAGATAAAATCTGAAGTAGCTCTATGGGAGTGAGTTAGGTAATCAATTAAGGAAGAATAAAATGACTGCCTGGCTGTAGTGAGGGACCAACTAAGATTGGATAACAGGAATTTTTAATGTACTTAGAATAATTATGGAATTTCCTTCAGCTTCATGCAGCAGCTAATGAGTAGGAGAAGAGAAGGCAGATAGTGGGAATGATCCAGGTTTGAGGTTTTGAAAGAGCAGAGTATCAATGGGACAAAGGGTCATGGAATTGAAGAGCAGAGAACAGAGTGGCTAACTATTGTATTGAGGTTGGAGTCAGAGCAGGATGAAAGTAATATAAATTTACATGAAGGTAGAAACTGTAGGGGGGATGAAAGATAAAAAAGATAGATTATGGAGACAAAAAAAGAAGTGAACATAGCATATGGTTTTCTGTTTTTTTTTTAATTTCTTCCATTTTTTTCCTTTTGTTCTGATTTTTCTCTCTCAACATGATTCACAAAGCAATGTGTATTAAAAATAAATTTACTAGGAAAAATAAAATAAAATGAAATAAAAAAGAAAGGAGGAGAATGACAGGCATTGGCACACTATATGAACAATAATTTTGATTGAGTGGAAAATTTTAATTATTTCAGTTTCAAAAGAGGAATTCTTATTGAGTGAGGGAGGGGCAAAGAGTAAAGTCTGGAAGTAACAGTGGGAAACTAGGAGTATCCTATTTCCCTTTCAGGATCATTGTGACAGGGGTGTGTGAAAAGAGATAGCCAGTGCTAGAGATAATAGCCAGGGAATATAGTTAGCTAGAGATAATAGCTAGGGAATACATCATTATACCAGGGGATGCTGGCCTTTGTGAAGACTAATAGATGGAAAGAATGTGAGAGAAAGAGATCTAGGATGAAAGGCAGTTTGTTCATTATGGAATGTGTATTGTAGAAGGTGAACAAGGCTGCATTGGAAAATGGGTAGTCTATAGGGAATTAGGAGCAGGTTTCTTCTGAATGGCCATTGATTAATTATTCCTATGATAGTGAGGAAAACAGGAAAAGTCATGGGACTAAAAATGAGTAAATAATGATGGGAAAATAAGCTCACAGTTTCCAAAGAGTATTAAAGAGAAATCTGAGCTGAGTCTGAGTTGGTTCCTTTACTTGGGAGATTGGTAGAGGAAGAGTATGATGTTCTGGGGTAATGGTGAGTAGTGGTTTCCTTGCTGGCACAATGCTATTTGATGGGTCCGGATTCAGCCTAGCCCCTGCTAAATTTGGTGACCCTATTCTCCTCTAAGGTGGACTGATGGAAGTGAAGGGGGGAAATGGATGGTATGCTTATAACTGATTATTGGTTTTGTGGGAAGCTAGTTAAAATCTACTCCTTACCTGCTCAATGATGAACTCAAACACTAAAGGTCCTAGAACTCCTGGGCCATGATCAATTATATTTCTAGGGACTTTCTGACATCTAAGAGAGTACTGAGCTTGTAATCACTCTAGTTTTGTTACTACACTATGCATCGTTGCTTTGTTATATGCTCTTCATTTATTCCATTATATTCTTATTAATATTATGTATTCTTTATTTACTTTTGATTTCATTGTTTCTTCTGGAAGAGGAAAATCCCTTTACCAGTGCAGATCACACCTTTTATGCACTCTTAGAAAGTGTCCTAGATTAGACATTTCATACTGGTGACAGTTGTCTGAAATTACAAAACTCCAGATTAATGTAATCGGGAAATGTTTTGCAAGATAAATAAAAATAGATTAAGCCACAAACAATGTTAATTTGTGGTTTTCTAAGTCAATATGTAAAGATAGTTAAGTGGCTCAGTGAGTTGTCCTGAGCCTGGAGTCAAGAGGGAGTGAGTTCAAATTTGACTCCAGGCATTTACTAATTGTCTGGAGTCAAATTTGAATTCACTCCTTCTTGACTTTTTACTAGCTATGTAACCCCAGGCATATAGTCACTTCACCTCTGTTCTCCTTAATTCATTGTAGAAAGAAATGGCACATCATTCCAGTATTTTTGCTAAGAAAACTCCATGGATAGTACTGCTATGTTATGGTCTATGGGGTTATTAAGAATCAGAAACAACTGAATAACTAAACAACAAAATCAATATGCAGTAGGATATGCACAAACTGCCTAGATGACACTCTAGTGAATGGTTATTAGCCCACTTGGTAGCTAAATTAGTAGATAGCTCTTGCTTTACATTAATTTAAGTTATAAAAATTTGACTTTATCTAAAGAATTCTGAAAAATCTGCCTTGCAAAAAAATTACTATTATAACTTTATAGAATTATGCTTTCTCTCCACCCCTGCCCCATTGCTCCACACTCTGCAACTTCTCATGCTCCTCTCCAAAAAAAATCCCCCCTAAATCATCTAATTCCCCACACTCCAAGTGAAAGCAGAAGAACCAACCACTATCCTCTCAAAGGAGAAAGAACACTTTTGCCCCACTCTGCCTACTAGCATGCCCATCCTGTTCTTTGTGTGTCAGTCTACATTGGATACTGCCTGTCTTCCTCTAGCTCCTATGTGCGACCCATCCTTTCCTGTCTGTGTTTATCTGATCCCCATGTGTCTGCCTCCTTTATGCTCTTCCTCTCCACTTTGGCAAGGCTTCCACATGCCTGTCTTGTCCCCTCCCTCCTTAGATCCTTGATATCCTCCTTGCCTCCCTCTTTTCATCCTTCTTCTCTACTTGGTTGTAATAATCACTTTAAGTAGAGATCCACTGAAGGGTTCACTTATCTAAAGTGAGAACTGTCAGTCCATGGGAGGTATCTGTGAATATTTATTGAACTGAATTTGTTGATTTACAATAAGTTCTATGCATATTAAAGACATTATTATATAAAATATTTAGGCTGGGTCTGTAGACCATACACAAAAAATCATTTACCTTTATATTAACTTTCAAGTAACTTTTCATATTGATACTCCTGAAAATTGTCATATACTCATAACTTGAAAACAAAAAATACATTAATTATAGATGGAACATAAGCTTTCCATAGTCAACTTTTACCTTTCTCAACCTCTAAGAAATATGAAGACTTCTGATAATAAGAAAATTGCTGTGGGTTTCTTTGGTGATTTTTAGGGTATTCCTTTAAATAAAAAACAATAGGAGTTTTACAGTTGAGGAGCCAAGAACCACCCATGATCCTCTAATTTATGTTATTTGAAGGAAAGTTGTTGCTACTATCTCATTAGAGATAGCATCTGTATTCCTTCTACTTCTTTACTAGTGCTAGTGCAAAGAGGCAACCAGTTTAATATTGTGATTGTGATTAAGATATGGCCATTTCTCCCCAAGAGGCTTTGCTAATTTTTCAACCACTTTTAAATTGTTCCCAATTCTTTCATTTGTCTTATCTTCTAATCAGTTTAAGGCCTTTAATAGAGACTTGATTTATGACAAATAGTTACTATTTATGCATGCTTTTGTTTTTCTCCTACTAGATAATGAAATATCTTTGTACCCATGTGCTAAATATTTTCACCTATATGAAATATCTCCCACTTCTTGATTTTCTGTTTTTTCTTTATTTTTGAGAAGACAAAATTTAAAAAGACCATGCTTCTCATAGAAATTGACTTACTGCCTGGAATAAACATTCATTTAAGCACTTGCTAAGTTCTAAGCCCTGGGAATATTGTTGTTATTGTTCAATTGTGCCAATTCCCTAAAACCTCTTTTGGGTTTTTCTTAGCAAAGATATTAGAATGTTTTGCAATTTTTTTTTCTCTAGCTTATTTTTACAGATGAGAAAACTGAGGCAAATGGAGTAAAATGACTTGCCCAGGATCACAGCTGGTACATGTCTGAGGCTAGATTTGAACTCAGGAGGATGAGTCTTCCTGACTCCAGGCTTAGAACTCTTATCAACTGTGCCATTAAGCACTGGGGATACAAGTTTGAAAAACAAAACAAAACAAAACCGTTTCTACCCTCAAGAGATTATAATCTAATGGAGAAAACAAAATACAAAGGGAAGCTGAAAAGGGAGGAGGAATGTAGAAAAGTAAGAGAAATCCCAAAGTAATGGAGCCATGTGGGAAATAAAGAAATGGCTTATTCCAAGCCCCTTACTTAAATGAAGGTTTTGGAGTTCATGGCTCTTCCCTTCAATTAGAAATGAAGTGGAGTGATAATGAGGTTTGAGTACCAAAGCTGAATGGAGGAAGCATGAAACAACTACCAGCAATGCCTCTTAGAGACTCCTGCAAACAAGTAAATACACAAGAGAACTTCCTCTTTTTAAGTTAATATTAGCTCCTCAAGGACTTGGATTCCTGTTTTAAGTTATGATCTGTGGTAATATTTCATTTGACTAATGTTCCCATCCTCAAAAAGAAATTGGTGTTTTGGGTATCCTGTTTGTTACTATGCTACTGGAAAACCAGCCATTATAGCAATATAGATTCAGTAAAATTATTTAATTGAGAAGAAACTGAAATATAAGACAATAAGATTATTCTCAGCATTGATCCTTCAAATGAATAATTTCTCTTCCTTGTTTCTTTACATAGTCTAGAAAGGAAGCTTCCACCCTCTACATTTCCATGGGAAAATAGGATCAAGTCTTGAGAGCCTTGAATAAACTACTTGTAATTCTCTGTTGTCTTTTTGTCCCTACTGCAGCATCTACACAGCACTGTCAGACCCCAGCTATAGCACTGGCCACAACTGCTGGCTTATCTCTTTGTGTTTGACTAGCAACTTGTTCATCTAACCCATCCAGAAATCTGTACCTAGATGACTTTGTGACTTTGGGGGTCCTTTCCATTTCTCCTGTGTGGCTCTGTTTCTATCTGCTTCCTTCCAATTGGCATGTATGATCCTTACTGACACAGTTACTTTGTTTTGCATCCATGTTATCCCATGGAAAATAAAAAGTCCAGGGGACTTCTGTCAAGCATCCTCCTAAGGCCATGTTCTCCATCTGAAATTTTTCCATCTTCTTTAGAAGCTTTATTATGTTCTTCACAGTAGGAAACAGACAAATAACCACTTATACCATATAGCTGGAATTTTAGTCACAGAAAAAGTATTTTTCACACAAAGAAATAGAAGACATTTATTTTTGCAGTTTCACTAAAAAGGGACTTGGAGGAATGCTATTTCGAAAGGGCTTCCTAATAGGGACAATATGAGATAGCAGCTTTGTCTTTTTAGTTTTATTAAGATTGATTTTTCTAGATTTTCCTTTTATCATTTTAGCTGTATATTTTGAGCAGTTTTTAAGTGAAATGCAAGATTTCAAAACTATTATTTAAAAAAAATACTTATGAGTAGATAGTCATCATGAAAGAGACTGTTTTCTAAGTTTGTTATCTTTTTGGCTAGAGAATCAGCTCTGGGAAATCACATTCAATCCCTCTTTTCAGAGGCAAACGATGATAATTATTGTTTCTGGACAAGTAATATCCACTGTTGCAACTTTCGAATCACATTTATGGTCACTATTAAACAAAAGAGCTTATGTTGCTTTGTACTCTAGGCTTGGAGGTTTGTGTAGTTGAAAATGAAAGGGAAAAGGTAGTCATTCCCTCTTGGGTTCCCCACTCTTGCAGTATAGGAATTCTTGGACTGTCTAAACAAACCCTTTCTTCTATCATCTGACAGGATCAATTGTCTAATCACTACCTTGAATTTATCCCTGCAGAAAGGTTTTTATATACCTCAGTGGGAAATGGGCAAGGGGGAATTACTGGAGATATTATCATGACTTGACTATTGAGCCCCTAAGGGTGAGATTTGACTAGCTTTTGTCTAATAGCAAAAGTCTTGCCCTTTTACTCATTTATTAAAATGAATAGCTCAAAATTAGTTTTTTATATTGTACCTGAGCCCCTAGTCAATGTCCAGGTTTATTGATTATTCACTTTTACCTTTTTACTAAGGTGAGTCACTGCTCCTCTCACAATTTCCTATTTACAAATAATGAAACATATCAATACCAGCTGGGATTGATAAAATTTAGAGCAGAGGTTACCATCTTATTTTTGTGTCATCAGCCCTTTTGGTAGTCTGGTAAAATCTATTGCCTCCTCAGATTTGTTTTAAATGCATTTCAAATACATAAGATTAAGAAGGAAATTATTTAGCTAACAACTTACTTGTCTAGCCTATCCAGAACTCTATTCCTGGGTGACTTTAAAAGTACATCTGCTGTGAAATACACTTTTCAAAAAATTTCTTTATAAAGTTTACATATCCCAGATTAAAGACATTTTATCTAGGATGGAGATTATGAACAAATTTAAAGAATGACCAAAAAATCAAACTAAAACAAACAAAAAACACATTTGGATTAAATGTCTACTATCATGGGAGTGAAAAGAATAGAAAAGAAAGAGCACAGTACCATATTTCATTGTATATCCTTGAAAGAAGAGTTTCCCAAGCCTTACTCCATTCTAATCACACATCCATTTTAAGATTTGACTGGAAGAAGTAGTATACAAGGATTAGCAATCTCTATGCCGTTCCTTTTTCTCCTCTCTGTAGTCACTCTTGACTGACAAGAAAAATGAAAAGTGAAGCTGCCTGTGTTGTTGCCTCTTTCTTAATTCAGATTCCTGTGCTTTTTCTAGTTCTTCTCCCCCCCCCATTTCTCATGCATTATGCTTTTATCTATCATGAAAATGGGGATGGGATGAACATTTTTTTAAGATTCATAATCCTTTATCCATTTGTACATCTTGCCAAGCTTGCGAGCATCAAATCACTTCTTAGCATGTAGTTCTCTGGGTCTGAGATAGGTTATACTTATAACTCTAGACCTATAGATAACATGTGAAAAGAATCCCTTGCCGATTTATACTTCCATTACTTTTTTACTCTAGTATGAATTTCTCATTTCCTTTTAACTCCTTCAACACCAAAGATGCTTGTTGATGTATAGCCTAGTCACCCATATTATCTCAACTTTGATGCCAGAATTAGAAGTTCCCTTTTATCTAGTATTCCTGTCACAGTTCTTTTAAAAGGAGAGTTCTAAATTCAAATCTATATTCCCAATTTTCTCTTAGGGGCTCCTGAGTTGTAGCTTCCTTAACATGCTGTGCCATCCTTGAACCTGATTGTCCCTCCTATCTTTCTTTAGTATTGTGATAAAATGTGACTGTGATCTCATCAATTTCCAGTACTTAGCTGGGCCCCAAGAACTACATCTGGAGTATTGAGTTTGGATCTTAAATGCTGCATCTTAAAAATGACAATGATAGAAATGATTATATGTTTAAGATGGTGACCAAAATGATAAAGGGTCTTGAGACTGTAATGTAAAGAATGGTTGAAAGAATTGTCAATGTTTATTCTGAAGGATAATAATTGTAATAACAATAAAACTAAGGAAGGACATTGTTACCTTTAAATATTTGAAAGGTTGCCATGTGAAAGAGGGAATAGATATACTGTGTTGTTTCACAGCACAGAATACATACAATGTCATATAATGACAAATATCCTAACAATTAAATTTTCAAATAATGGAACAGTTTATATAATAAAAAATTGAACTTTCATGTTGCTTCAATTTTCAGCACTCTTTTTTTATCCTTTCTTCTCATGTCTCTTTTCATTCTGTCAACATGTCTTCCTCCATTTCTGACTTTCTACCTCTTTATTGAAACCCTCTTTTCTTTCAAGACCCAGCTTATTTTAGTTAATAATCAAGCATTTTAAAAATACTTAATAAGTGTCATTGTCTTGGGGATGCAAATCCAAAGCCAGTAAATTCCTACCCTCAAAGAGATTATATTTTACTGAAGGGATACAACATGCATGTGAAGCTTTAAATACCACTTTCTTCAGGACTTTAAGATAGGAAATTGGAGTAGTGAAAAAAAAAAAAAACCTTAATTGTGTTCCTTCAAATTTCAGTTTCACAAACATGAATGGTAAGCAAAATAATGGACTAAAGAATATTGCTTGTATTCCTGATTTTTAAACACAGATGCATTTATTCATAATTACCAACAATATATCAATTTTCATAAAATTCAGTATGAAATCTTGCTTCTTGTTTTTTAAAAAGATTTTAATTTTCTACTTATTTAATTTAGTTTGAGAATTTTTGGGTTTTTTTTTAAACTTTAATTTACCCCATTCCCAGCTATTCTTTCTTTAGCACTTTTTGGGATATATGTTTTGATACATTACGAGTTTTGTTAATACTGTGGTCTATGTTCTAACTAACTAACTTCCTTGAGTTAACATTTTGTTCCACTATATCTATGAAGTCTTTATCCCTCCTCACAGTGCTTTATATCTACATATGTCCATATTGTGACTGGAAGTTCCTTGAGGTCAGGGACCATTTTATATTTCTATTTGTAACTCCAGTATGTAGCATAGAGCTTTATACATAGTAGGTGTTTAATAAATGTTTATTTGAATTGACTGAAATTAATTGCATATTTTTACTTTTAGATTAAATTGTAAAGACAGTTCTCACTTACCATAAGTGAACAGTTTGGAAGATCTTCCCTTACTCTTGGGAATTTGTGCATGATCTCACTCCTTCCCCTGCTCAAAGCTCTGAAATCTAAGAGGCTTCAATGCTTCTGGTGCTAGAGGGGCTTCAGTGCTTGGGAGTCTGCTGCCCTTCAAGGGCTTCAAATTTTTGTTTTGAGAGCTTACAGAAAGCTGAACTGTCTGTAATGCTTTCAATCACTTGGAGGTTTGAATTGGCAAGTGTAACATTTGAAATATGATTAAAAAGAAACTTGGTGGGAATTTGGTTTTGGCCTCACAGTGCAAAAAACTGGGCTTACTCTAGAAGCAGTTAAACATTAGAATACTGCATCTTTTTTCTTACAACCTTTAATAACTAAAAATGTAACTCTTACCAGTTCAGAGTAACTCTTAATTTCACAGTATCTCTTAACTCACAACATTAAAATATAAACGACTTTTTCTTAAAGACACTATTTCTCTCCACAAAATATGACATTTCATGGATAAAATTGGTTTTTAAAAATTATTCAATTAATTTTTATACACATTGCATTATAAATCATCTTGGGTGAGAAAAATCAGAGCAAAAGGGAAAAACCATGGGAGAGATAAAAAAAAAAAAAGCAAAAAAGAAGTGAACATGGCATGTGTTGATTTACATTCAGTCTCCTTAGTTCTCTTCCTGGATACAGATGGCACTTTCTATCCAAAGTCCATTGGGATTGTTTTGGATGAAATTGACTTTTATAAAAAGGAGTCATGATGTAGAAAGAGAGCTGAAGTTGAAGTCAGAGTTTTGAATCCTAGTTTTGTTCTTTTAATACTTGTATGTGCTTTAGCAAATAACTTAATCTTTTTGGACCTCCCTTTCTTCATCTGTAAAAGAAATGGAGTGAAGCAGATGACCACTAAGCTCCCTCTGAGGTTTTAAAGTCTATATGTAATTTGACAAAGTTTTTGGATAAGAAAAAAAGTTACTTCAAGGTTTAATTTTTGCTTCATTTTCAGGACAGTAGTTTTTCCTATTTTCTTTGTGGATCTGTCACTGAAAAATTATATGAAACAAGTTTCTTTCTTTTTTTTTCCTTTTATTTATTTATTTATTAAAAGCTTTTTATTTACAAAACATATGAGTGACTTTTCTACATTGACCTTTGCAAACTTTTTTTTTGTTCCAAGCTTTTCCCCTCCTTCCCCCCCCTCCAGATGACAGGTAATCTAATACATGCTAAATATGTTAAATTATATGACAAATCCAATATATGTATACATATCTATACAGTTATCTTACTGCACAAGAAACATCAGATCTAGAGAGAGAAAAAAAAAACAACCTAAGAAGGAAAACAAAATGCAGGGAAATATTCAGAGAAAGCATTAAAATGCTGTGTTGTGGCTCACACTTAGTTCCCTCAGGCCTCTCTCTGGATGTATATGACTATCTTCATAGCTGAACAGTAGGAACTGGTTTGAATTATATCATTGTTGAAGAGAACCATGTCCATCAGAATTGATCATCGTGTAGTCTTGTTGCTGTGTATAATGTTCTCCTGGTTCTGCTGATTTCACTCAGCATCAGTTCATGCAAGTCTCTCTAGGCCTCTCTGAAATCCTGCTGCTCATTTCTTACCGAACAATAATATTCCATATGCCATAATTTATTCAGCCATTCTCCAATTGATGGGCATCCTTTCAGTTTCCAGTTTCTTGCCAATACAAAAAGGGCTGCCACAAACATTTTTGCACATGTGGGGCCCTTTCCCTCCTTCAAAATCTCTTTGGGATATAGGCCCAGCAGAAACACTGCTGGGTCAAATGGTATGCACAGTTTGATGACTTTTTGAACATAGTTCCAGATTGCTTTCCATAATGGTTGGATCAGTCCACAGTTCCACCAACAATATATCACTGTCCCAGTTTTCCCACATTCCTTCCAACATTCGTCATTATCTTTTCCTGTCATCTTAGCCAATCTGACAGGTGTGTAGTGGTACTTCAGAGTTGTCTTAATTTGCATTTCTCTGATCAATAGTGATTTGGGGCACCTTTTCATGTGACTAGAAATAGTTTCAATTTCTTCATCTGAAAATTGTCTGTTCATATCTTTTGATCATTTATCAATTGGAGAATGGCTTGAATTCTTATATATTTGAGTCAACTCTCTCTATACATTTTAGAAATGAGGCCTTTATCAGAACCTTTGAATGTAAAAATATTTTCCCAGTTTATTGCTTCCCTTCTAATCTTGTCTGCATTCATTTTGTTTGTACAAAAATTTTTTTAACTTGATATAGTCAAACTTATCTATTTTGTGATTAATGATGGTCTCTAGTTCTTCTTTGGTCACAAATTCCTTCCCCCTCCACAGGTCTGAGAGGTAAACCATCCTACATTGTTCTAATTTGTTTATATCATTCTTTATGTCTAGATCATGAATCCATTTTGACCTTATCTTGGTATATGGTGTTAGGTGTGGGTCAATGCCTAGTTTCTTCCATACTAGTTTCTAATTTTCCCAGCAGTTTTTTGAAACAAGTTTGTTGATACTCACATATTTCTTGAAAAGTGAAATTTTTCACACTTGATGATTTCTATTGCAATTCACTTTATAGTTAAATTTTTTAGATCCTATGCCTGAGAGTGTTAGTACTTGATCAAAAAAGTCTGTGGGAAAAATGAATTTTAACTACTAGACTCTGAGAGGAACATATGAGAGGTTGAGTGAAGTAGGGGTTTAATTTGGAGTCTGAGATCTCTTTAACACTTACTATTGATCTTGGATAAGTGATTTCTTTCTAATCCTCAAATCCTTAGATAATGTTCAATGTATCCCTTCCTACTCTAAATCTGTGATTCAATCAGTAAATCAAAAAACATTTATTAAACACATACCAAGTGCCAGGCACCATGTTAGTTTTAAGGATACAAAAAGGAGCTTCCAATCTAAAGGAGAGACAACAAGGGAAAAAAGAGATACAAACAAGATATGTACAGGATAAATAGGAAGTAATTAAGAGAAGACACTAAAATTAAGAGGGATTGGGAAAGATTTCCTATGGAAGGTGAGATTTTAATTGAGACCCAAAGGAAGCTGGGGAAGTCAATGAGTGGAGATGAGGAGGAAGAGCATTCCAGGCATGGGAGGTAGTCTTGTTCATGGAATAGCCAAGAAGAATAGTGTCCTGGGCTTGAAGAGTATATGGTAAGGTATAAGTTCTTAGAATACTGGAAAGTTAGAAGGAGGCTAGCTTATAAAGGACTTTGAATATCAATGAAAGGGTTTTGTATTTGATCTTGGGTATGATAGGGAGCCACTGGAGTTTTTTTAAGTAGGCACAGTTGGATTTATTCTTTGGGGTCATCACTTTGGTGGCTGAATTTGAGGCAGGTAGACTTATTGTCAAAGCAGAAGAGAGAGTTCATTTCAGAGATATTGCAAAGATGTGGCCTTGGCAACAGATTGAATAAGGATGGGGTGAGAGATAATGAGGAGTCTATAGACATTTAGATTTTGTGCCTTAGGGACTGGAAGATTATTGTTGCCTTCTCTATGGAAATTAGGATAGTAGTAAAGGGAGGAGAGTTTATAAGGAAAGATAAGTTCATTTTTGAACGTATGAAGTTTAAGATGTTTTCTTAATATCCAGTTTGAGATGTCTAAAAGACAGTTGGAAATGTAAAATTGGAGGGCAGGAGAGAGATTAGGGAGGATAGGTAGATTTGAGACTTATCAGCACAGAAATAGTAATTAAACCTGTGGGAACTGATGAGATCACCAAATGAAGTAACATAAAAAGAATGAAGAAAAGGGCCCAGGGAAGAACTAAGATGACTATAGTTAGAAGTAATGACTTGGATGAGGAGCTGGCAAAGGAAAATGAGAATGTATACTCAGACAGGTAGGAGGAGAACCAGGAGAGAATAGGGGTCTCAAAAACCTAGAGAAAAGAGCATCCTGGGAGGAGGGAGTGATTAATAGTGTCAAAAACTTCAGAAAGGTCTAGAAAAATGAATATTGAGAAAAGGCCATTGAAAATGACAATTATATATTATTGGTAACATTGGAGAGAATAGTTTTAGTGGAGTGATTAGGAGTTGACATCTATTGTAAACTCTATATCTATTATAGATGATCTTTTAAAGCAATTTAGCCACAAAGGATAGAAGAGAAATAGGATGATTGTGGGGATGCAAGGATCAAGTGAAGAGTTTTTGTTTGTCTTTGAGGATGGGAGAAGACAGGTTTGTTTAAAGGAAGCAGGGAAGAGCCAATTGGTAGGGAAAGATTGAAAATAAGTATAGAGTGGTGATGACAAGGAGCAGTCTGTAGGAGGAGTTAAGATGGAATGGGGCTGTTTGAGCAGATAGAGACAATTATCTTCATAAGGAGTAAATCAATTTCATCATGTAAGACAGAGATGAAGTTGGATTTGGTGCCAGAAGTATGTAAGTAGCATGAGATGATATGAGGGGAGGAAAGGAAGCTCATGGAAAATGCTCTCATTTTCCCCCCTTTAAAATATCAGGCAAATTTCTCAGCTGGGCAGGAGGAAGAGGAAGCCATAGGAGGCTTGTGGAAGGATGAAAGAGTTTGGAAGAGCTGTTAAGGAGAGTGGGATAGTAAGTTTCTGAGGGAAATATAGTAAGATTGTATATTGGCATTGAGAGTCTAGTTGAGGCAATGTAACATCATTTATAATGGACCCAGTCAGAATGGTTGCATGATTTTCTTCACCTTGTTCAGCACATGTGTAGGAACCAAAATAATGAAATGATATAAGGCTCGGGTTTGGCAAGATGCAGTCACCAAAATGATAAGGAGGATAGGAATTCAAGAGAAGAAGACAGTGTTGAGTGAAATTGTTGAATCACCAAGGGGTCAAGATGGGTAAAAGAGGAACAAGTGATTAGTGCAGGGAGATAGCTTGAAAGAAAATTGAAAGACTGAGGGATTAGAGGTCAGTGTAGAGAAAGAGTAGTATTTGGTTAGAGAAGGCAAAAGAAGAAGTAGAATGCTAATCAATTATGGTCAGATAAAGGGATATTGGAATTCTTGAACATGGAGGTGGTACATTTGTGGGTACTGGCAATATCAACGATATTACCATCTTTGTGTGTGACTAAAAAGGGCATGGAAGTGAGTAGGGTGGGCATAGAAAGTGAGTAGATTGAGGTCATGAGTAGTTAGGGCATATGAGGGAAAATCAGTATGTATGTTTAAGTTTCCCGTAATAGGAAGAGAGATAATTGTGAGTCGTGTACTGAACTCATTGAGAAAGAAGTTTCAACCTGGAGGTTGGTTGGTATAGTTAGAAGGACTTTGGATGTGAAAGATGAATATAACATGAACCTCAGAGAAGGAGAGCTTACTGAATGATAGATATAGAGCAATTAACAATGGAGCAATGGAACAAGAAGCATTCTATCTCTCCTGCACTGACCAAAATGCTGACAAGAATAAGTGAAGATTCAATAAGTATTAGAAAAGGATAGCCAGAGAGGCTGAATCATCAGTAGGGAGCCAGATTTCAATGGTAGTTAGGAGACAGAATGAGGAGAGGAAAATATTTAAGATGAAGGCAATTTTGTTGCCTGTAGTATAGACATTGCAGAGGGCACAGTGGAAAGGATGGATCCTATTTGGTTGGGTTTGGAGGAAAAAGGTTGAGAGGATAAGAATGAGGAATTGGTTGGTGGAGGTAGGGAATGGAATTTAGATGATGACCTACAGGGAGATTAGAATCACTAGGATGTTTAGACTATGCCCAGTAGGGAGAATGTTCATCATTGAGTGGAAGATGCCATTCTCTTTCCCAGGGAAGTCTGGAGATTGGGATCTGATCATTCATATTTATAATAAATATTTCTTAAAATTTATTTTGCAGGCATAAACCATTAATTTATCTACTTTTGCAATTAAAGAATATAGCTTTCTCATGGCTTCCTTTATTTTGATTAGCACAAAAACCTTTTTCATTAAAAAAGATGCTGATTAATTTATTCTGGTTTAAAATAAAATGCAATGTAAAGTATTTCCTAAACTTTAAAAGTTTTTAAATTTTGCTTAAATTCAGTTAAGTGGTAACTTAGATTTTTAGAATTAAAAGCTTTTCTTTTTGGTAATTTATGGAAAAATTAAAATGACAATTTATTTTTCAGTTCCACTTTTAAAACCTTCAATTTTCCTAAAAGTTTAATGTACAAGGCAAGGTTTACTAATAAGCACTTCTGAATTTATACAAATTAATCCCAGTAAGAGTTCATTCTTTTATGTCAATGTTATAAATTGTTATCACATTATTTCGATGCCTCTGACATAATTTCTTGCATAGATATAAATCCTTATTTTGGGAGTGAAAAAAAGATATGGTTCAATAGGATTCAAGAACTAAAAATTATTTTGTCTCTTCAAATTGGTAATACATAACACGTTTTTCAAAGTGAAGAGCCAGAGTAATTTTAAAGGAATGATAATGAAATCTGTTGTCTATTTGGAAAAACAGATTTTATTGCCATTTATAATAAAAGCAAATGGCTTGCCATTTATTTTAGAAAGAATTATTGGATTTAGGTCCTAAAGAAGCTTTAGATTTCTTAATTCAATTAAATTTGGTAGCAGCTGGAACAAACTATTAGGAAACTCGTAATATGTTGTAGGAGAGAATGATACTTTTAGAGGTTCTGACCTTACACCAGGAATGCACTTTTCTCCAGAAGTACACATGGAGAAATTTTATTTTTGATAATAAATATTCTAAGTTTTTAATATAATTTTCCTTTCAAAATTTTATCAAAATACTCAAAAATTAAAAACTTAATTAGTCAAATATTTGATCTGTTTAAGTAAAGCCCAATTAGTTAAAAATCACTGTGGATTAATAATATGGATTAATATGGTGTTTCAGAGTGATTGGTTCTATTATCTTTTATGAATTCTTTACCAGTGGAGTCCACTACTTCCTTTACAAGGTCAGCATGATATTAAGTTAACCCTGCTTTCTCATGCAGTTAATTCTCATCTAAACTTTCCATTGATTCACCCACAAGCATTAGGATGTTGTAAACTACACTTTTGACTTGTCATTTCCTTGTATTAGAATTCTGAATAAGGATTACAATGCATAGTTCTATTAAGATCAGGGGTTAACAGAAACTGTAGAGTTTGGAAATTATTGCTGTAATATCTTCAATTCCTAATAGAAATTCCAGGAAACTAGAGGCTTCTGGACAACATATGCAAATTAAATGGGAAAGAAATATTCCATATTCTGGGAAAGTCTTAATTACTTAGAGCTGTTCATATAATAAGGTCATAGGAGTCTGTATCTTAGTGTGGAGCTCTCATTTCTGATTTTCTCTCTGGCTGTATTTCTAAGGAAATGTGTATATGTATGTTTGTTTTCACACACACATACACACATGTGCATGTATACATAAACATACATGCTTTTATTCCCTATAGTTTCTGGATTGCTAACTGGAAGGTGTATGTGATTAAAAGCTGTCAATAAAGTTTTCCATGTACTACATAGAATTATGTTATTACTGAGAACGATAGAATTTTACAATTGGAAGGGATCTTAGAGAGTACAGGTTCATAAATTTTGAATTTGAAGAGACTTTATATATCATCTGTTCCAAATTCCTATATTTTCACATGAGGAAACTGAGGCCCCAAGAGGTGTGATTTCCCCAAGGTAACACAGGTTATAGAAGAATTGGGATTCAACTATAGTTATTTTGGTTCCAAAATTAGGCTTCTTACCATCACACTATACTGCTTCTCAAAAGCATTGCTGGAGTACTTGAGAATTCACTTTCAAGTAATTCAACAGGCATTTATAAAATACCTATTATGTGCCAGGCACTGGGATATGACAAAAATGAAAATGATTGTTTCCATATATTTGTCTCTAATTTTTAATTCTAAACTGCATAGAAATTTCTAACAACAATGTCATGCATTTGAGCCTTATGGGTTAGATATTAATATATTCCTCAGCACTAGCCTTTTGTATTGTCTATAAGAAAACCTATACAATGCGGCTAACTTTCTTAGAATAAATTAGTATTGGGATCAGTAAGAAAAAACAAGTATCATCAGAAGAGGCTATTTTGAAGAAGGGGAGATATTGAAAAAAATAGAAAAATTACTTAGTGGAAGACTGTTAAATTACCTAAGGGCAGCAGGACTTATCTCATCTTCAGAGCTTCCTTGCACACTCGGTCCAGGCCTAATGCCTGGTCATCAAGAAGAGTCAAGCCAGAGGAATGTGGATCATGGCGGTTCTTTATTCAGCCCTCATTGCCTCCATGGTCTCTATTGCCGCGCCGCCTGGCCATGCCTCCCCTCCTTACCACCAGCCTTGCTTATATCTCTCCTCCTCTCCTAGCCTGGACTCCTAGGCCTGCCCCTCCTCATCACCTGGCCTCTCCTCATCACCTGACCCCTTCTCCTAGCCACCTTTCCTTCCCCCACTCTGAGGTCACGATCTTTGTCCATATGTCCACACCCATCATCAGCTGAAGGGTGTGATAATCACACACCACACCCTTTGATCCTTGACCCAAGGGCAAACTTATCCCCTTTTCTTTTAGGCATTCTCCAACAGAAGAAACAAAAGATCCCAGAGTGTGATGTTCTTTAGGTTTATATTAGAAAATAAGTAATGCAAAAATAAATTCCAGAACATATTGATAGGGATTTCTAAGCCAGTAACAAATGAGCTTTTAAGTAAATCAAAGATAAAAACAAAAACAGTGAGACCATAGAGGAAGGAAAAAGAGCAAAGGAAGGAAATGGAATAAGTGATATATTTAAACTTTTATTAATAGGTTGACTTTCACTTCAATGACAGACATATATTATATAACCAACAGATCCATTTTCTATTTTATTTTATTTTTTTTTTACTTGTCCAAATCTACTTTTATTTTTTATTTTTTTTTATTTTATTTGCATAACATATGTGTGGGTAATTCTTCAACAATAACCCTTA
>JAJPUD010010989.1:42862-56039 GCA_023553655.1 Myrmecobius fasciatus | reverse complement strand
ATGAGAAAGGTTTGTTTCTGTAGAATATTCCTGTTCATTTCTGTTGTCAGATATATTTTATCCCCATTTTAAAGTGTATCAAGCCAACACCTGATTATATTAATTGTTTGTTCAGGTTTTTCAGGAATGTCTGACTCTTCATGACTCCATTTTGAGTTTTCTTGCCAATAATACTGGAGTGATTTCCCAATTTTTTTTTTCTCCAGCTTACTATAGGTGAAGAAACCGGGGCAAAAAGGGTTGGTGACTTAACCCAGGCTCACACAACTAGGATTTCAGGCCAGATTGTGGCTTCTGCTTTCTCTAATGGACCACCTAGCTGTGTCACATTAAATCTGCATGTAGCTTATACCCTGTTCAGAGAATCTCTTAATTCTTCCTTTATTTCATTTCCATATAAATATAACCTGCCATTGCCTTTAACTGCAAATTACTTTGACCTCCCAATTTAAAAGTAGAATTTGAGTTTCTTAAGGAAACTAGAGAAGTAAAATTTTTAATTGATGGCAAAAGCATTCAGAACTAACCAATACCAGTTTCTTTTTTTTAAAACTATTCTTATAATTTTTATGTGCTATATCAAAAAAGGAATTCTTGGTTCATTCCCTTTGCCTATTGCTGTAAGTTTTTAACATCGTAACATAAAAGAACAGACCTATTCTTTGAAGTTGGGAATTTATTTAATCTAAGTAGTTTTTCAAATAATTCTTAAGGACGTAGCTTTGCTTATTGTAATGGAGATAACTCTTCTTGGTTTTTTCTCTTAGATGGCAATGTTAAATGTTGATTTTTTTTTTTCCCCTTAACTGATCTGAACAATTGAGTTGCTCAATCCCTTGGACCTAATCCCAAACCATTCGAAGTGGGGCTCTCTGTTCTGTAGACATATGTAAGACTAAATACAAGAGGACCAGGTTCAAAGATATTTGCGTAACCTAATGCTTTAAGATTTATTTTGGAATTTGTCATTAGTGAGAAGATTAAAAACTCTGCCAATCCCTTTATTAAATTCAATTAAATATAATGGGTATATTGTCAGTTCAGAGCATAACTCTATCATGAAGGGAAGGAGAGGGCTACTATTAAAGAAAACTAATTTCTTTATATGGGAATCATTTCCTCCCCCAAAAAAGTCTTGGCCTAATTATACCTTTTTCTACTTCTTGCTTTTACAGATAGAATGTAGGCTAGGCACCTGTGAACTGTCCCCTGAGGAAACTTCCCTTTATCAACACAAATTGGCACAAAGCCTTAGCTTCCTAGAAACCTTAGACTTTTAAGTGATTTGTTTAGGATCAAAAACAGAAATTGAACCCAAGCCTTCCTAGTTTTTAGGCCAGCTGTCTACTATATCATACCACCTTTCAGACTGAATATGACAACATATTTGGGTCAAAATCATTTCTTGCTAGCTTTGAACCAAAAGTTAATTTGTAACCAAGAATCATTTTGACTAATATGTTTTCTTAAATTCTGATCCACTAGGACGTAGGTGTTTTATTCAAAGTACTTTTTTTTTTTTTTTAAACTTAGTGTTTGGCAATTGGTTTGAGCCATTTTACTCTTTGGAAAGACTCAAAAGAATTATAATGCACAGTTATCTTAGGAACAGTTTTTGGATTTGGAATAATGCTCATCACTAAAATTAAAACTTCAGTGACTTTTAAATGAGTGTTAGAATCAAATTTAAAGTGAGAAGAATCTTTAGAAGTTATCTACTTGTAGATCAAAATTTCACATTTTGTAAATTAAAGGTCCAGAGAGTTTAAATAACTACTAATTATTATAGACTCAATTGTTAATTATAAAATCAATTGTTTTGAATTGTATTAAAAACTTAGAGGGGGGGCAGCTAGGTAGCGCAGTGGATAGAGCACCAGCCCTGAAGTCAGGAGGACCTGAGTTCAAATCTGGTCTCAGACACTTAACATTCCCTAGCTGTGTGACCCTGGGCAAGTCACTTAACCTCAATTGCCTCAGCAAAAAAAAAAAAAAAAAATTTAGGGGTTTTTTTTTTTTTTTTTTTGCTGACATAATTGGGGTTAAGTGACCTGCCTAAGGTCACACTGCCAGGAAGTGTTAAGTGTCTGAGGCCAGATTTGAATTCAGGTCCTCCTGAATTCAGGGCTGGTTCTCTGTCCACTGTGCCACCTAGCTGCCCTCAGTTTTTCTTAATATACATTTTGTAAATGGTTTGTATCCACATTAAAAGGAAGGCACTGCATAATGATTCTAGTGAACATTAAAAATAATTTTTTTTGGATTACACTTAAAACCCTATTTTGGACAAATAAACTACAAGAGCCAGAAGACATTCTATTCATATAATTTCTAATAATACATAAAGTGAGACCATGTAGGTATTTCTATTATTTCCCTGTAGATAATGTTGAAAACTCATTTTGGGAAATTGATTTTTAGTAATATGGAAGAAGTAAGAATTCTGCTTAAATAAGACCAAAAGGGTTCAGTGTTTGGTTATATATCCCTCCAACCTCAATTTCATAGGTTAATTATTTTTAAAAATAATTAACGTATAATGTTTAATTTTTATCTTTTGCTTTTATATCATCTTTATTTCCAAATATAACCCTTCTCTTTCCCCTTGCGAATCCAGAGAACCATTATTTTCCACCACGACCACCCCCCCCCCAAAAAAAAAAGAAGGAAAAGGGTATGGGGAGAGATAAGAAATCCAGCAAAACCAATCAGCATATCTGTTAAATCTAACATGTTTTGTGTTAACCTATTGTTCCCCCACTTCTGCAAAGATGAAAAGTTGTCAACTTTGATCATTAAAATTACACAGCATTTAGTAAGTTTTCCCACGTTTATTATCTCGATATTATTCCCTACAGTACATTTAGGACTCCATTCACATTGATTGGCTATTCTCCAGTCTAGAGACATTTCTAGTTCTTTGCCACTTTTTAAAAGTGCTTACTCTTGATTGTTTTGATATATATGAGACCTTTCTATCTTTTCCTTGAGGTTATATACATAGCAGTGCTATCTGTAGATCAAAAGATTTGAGCATTTTAGTTTCTATTTTGTCATTTATTTTCCAAAATGGAACCAATTGATAGGTATGCCGACAATACATTGATGGATCTGTCTTTGTACATACACTTTAACAATGACTTCTCATCTTTTATTGACTTTGACAGTTTATTGGTATCAAGAGTTTGTTTCTTGAAATAATTGATGAATTTTATAATCTGTATATAAACTATTTCCATAAGTAAAACCTTGTTTTTATTTTTTTTTTGTGAGTGCAAAAAGAAAAAAATTCTCCAAAAGTTTTGAGGGATTTATGGGACATAAAAGTGACACAGAAAGGAATGGTCTTTTTTTAAATTCATTTTGAGGAGGATTTTTAAAAATATTTACAAAAGGTTAAATTACATATAGAATCAGTTGGAAGAACAAACTAGAGGTTATGTAGTCTGAATTACTGATTTTTTTTATTTGCAAAACATGCATAGGTAATTTTTCAACATTGGCCCTTGCAAAGCTTTCTGTTACAAATTTTTCCCTCCTACCCCCTACCCTCCTCATAGATGGCAGAAAGTCTTAATACATGTTAATTATGTTAAAATGTTTAACAGCAAATGTATATATACATATATATGTACATATATTTATATAGTTATCTTGCTATACAGGAAAAGAAAAAAAAAAAAACCTGAGAAGGAAACCATAATGTTAAGCTAACATCAATAGTGTGAAAATGCTATGTTGTGGTCCAGAGTCAGATTCCATAGGCTTCTCCCTGGGTGTATATGGCTTTTTTTTTTTTTTTTTTTTTTTTATCACTGAACAACTGGAACTGGTTTGAAACATCTCATTATTGAAGAGAACCATGTCCTTCAGAATAGATCATCATATAGTCTTGTTGTTGCCGTGCATAATGATCTCCTGGATCTGCTGATTTCACTCGGCATCAGTTCATGCAAGTCTCTCCAGGCCTCTCTGAAATCATCCTCCTGGTCATTTCTTATAGAACAATAATATTCCATGACATTCATATATCATAATTTCTTCAGCCATTCTCCAATTGATGGGCATCCATTCAGTTTCCAGTTTCTTGCCACTACAAAAAGGGCTTCTACAAACATTTTTGCACATGTGGGTCCCTTTCCCTCCTTTAAGATCTCTTTGACCACTCTTCAATAGATAAGTGGTCAAGGGATATGAACAGACAATTTTCAGATGATGAAATTAAAACCATCTCTAGTCATATGAAAAGGTGCTCCAAATCACTATTGATCAGAGAAATGGAAATTAAGACAACTCTGAGGTACCACTATACACCTGTCAGATTAGCTAAAATGGCAGGAAAAGATAACGATGAATGTTGGAGGGGATGTGGGAAAACTGGGACACTAATACATTGTTGGTGGAACTGTGAACGGATCCAACCATTCTGGAGAGCAATTTGGAGCTATGCTCAAAAAGTTGTCAAACTGTGCATACCCTTTGACCCAGCAGTGTTTCTATTGGGCCTATATCCCAAAGAGATCTTAGAGGAGGGAAAGGGACACACATGTGCAAGAATGTTTGTGGCAGCCCTTTTTGTAGTGGCTAGAAACTGGAAACTGAAGGGATGCCCATCAATTGGAGAGTGGCTGAATAAATGATGGTATATGAATGTTATGGAATATTATTGCTCTGTAAGAAACGACCAGCAGGACGATTTCAGAGAGGCCTGGAGGGACTTGCATGAACTGATGCTGAGTGAAACGAGCAGAACCAGGAGATCATCATACACAGCAACAACAAGACTATATGATGATCAATTCTAATGGACATGGCTCTCTGCAACAAAGAATTGTCTCAAACCAGTTCCAATTGTTCACTGAAGAAAACCATATACACCCAGAGAGAGGGAAATGAAATATGGACCACAACGTAACATTTTCATGATCTCTATTGACATTTGCTTGCATTGTGTTGCCTTTCTCTGATTCTTTTTTTTTTCTTGTAGATAGGATATTTCTTGCATAACTTCTCAAGCATTTCAACATTATTAACATGTAGTGGATTTCCTGCCATCTAGGGGAGGGCAGGGGACTGGGGGTAAAATTTGTAATGGAAAGCTTGATAAAGATCAGTGTTGGGGAACTACCCATACATATGTTATGCAAATAAAAAGCTTTAATAAAAAAAAAATAAGATCTCTTTGGGATATAGGCCCAGTATAAACACTGCTGGGTCAAAGGGTATGCACAGTTTGATAAACTCAGACCATAGTTCCAGATTGCTCTCCAGAATGGTTGGATCCGTTCACAGTTCCACCAACAATGTATCAGTGTCCCAGTTTTCCCACATCCCCTCCAACATTCGTTATTATCTTTTCCTGTCATCTTAGCCAATCTGACAGGTGTGTAGTGGTACCTCAGAGTTGTCTTAATTTGCATTTCTCTTATCAATAGTGATTTGGAGCACCTTTTCATATGAGTAGAAATAGTTTTAAATTCATCATCTGAAAATTGTTCATATCTTTTGACCATTTATCAATTGGAGAGTGGCTTGATGAATTACTGATTTTTTAAAGAAATTTTTATTCAGAACTCAAGCATTTTTTTACACAAAGTTAAAAAAAAGACTATAAAACCACAAATTTCCTTATACCCTGCCTTTTTTTTAACATGTGTATAATAAATCCAACTTATTTTCAAAGCTATCCTTGTTTTGCTTCTCCACTATGTTCTGTGCACATTTTAAAAATCAATAGCCTTTTTTCTTTTTGCTTTATTAATATATTTCCCTCAAAATCCCCAATATCAGATTAGAAATGGAGAAAAAAAGAATGCCCTTTTACAAATAAATCAAGCAAAACATCTTCCCTGTAACTCTTGTCCAAAAAGGTACATTGCCCTCCAAACTTGAGTCCATCACCAACTTACATGGTTAAGTAGGTAACATAAGCTTCATTATAGGTAAGTGAACCTTTTAAGGTGCTTGATCATTTCTTTGATCACAGTTAAGTGTTTCAAAGTATTTTGTTAATCTTGGTTCAGCTCATTTCACTCTGTATTAGTTTGTACATCCAAGATTCTCTCAAATTGCCATTCCATTATACTTATATACAAGTTTTCCTTTTTATATACAAGTTACTACCTTCCGCATCAGGAAGTTTATGTTGCTTGAAACTATTTCTTGTTCAACATCCTCCCTCTTAACCACCTTTCCCTATCCATAATTATGTCCCTATTTGACATACAACTTGTTTCAAAAATCTTATTGGCTTTCCTTTTTTCTCAATGGTATTTTATTTTTCTAAATACGTGTAAAGAAAGTTTTCAGCATTCATTTTTTTTAATTAAAGCTTTTTATTTGTATAACATATGTATGGGTAGTTCCCCAGCATTGATCTTTACAAAGCTTTCCATTACAAATTTTACCCCCAGTCCCCTCCCCTCCCCTAGATGGCAGGACGTCCACTACATGTTAATAATGTTGAAATCAGCATTCATTTTTGTAAGATTTTGTGTTCCAAATTTATATATAGATTATAAAAGCCAACTCTCCACTCCCCAAGATAGGTAGTAATCAGATACAGGTTACACGTGTACAATTTTGGCATTAATTTTTACATTAAACTTTTATTTATAAAAGCATGAGTATTCATCCAGTTCAGATGAGTGAGGTTCATGATTCCTATTTATCAATGTTTGTTTACTCTTCTCACCAATTATGTGAAATAACAGTTCTCCCTGCTTCTTCCACCTTTGATTATTAGTATGTTCCTTTTTTGACCTTCCCTTTTTCTACCTTTTGAAGACAAATAGAACCTGCCAGGTTTTATATGGTCCTGACTGATGATTGCACTCTTTTTTTTTTCCCCTTTGATTCAGAGGCTCTAGATTTTGGCTATGATATTCCTAGGGCTTTTCCCTTGGGGATTTCTTTGTTGACATGACCATGACATGATTTTTTTCCCCTTTTGCCCTATGGCAGTAATAGATCTGGATGATTTTCATTTACCATTCCTTGAAACAAAGTGTTCTGTCTTTTTAAGTCAGTTTTCAGAGAATACAGATTTTCTGAATTATCTAATTTTCCATTTCAGCTTTCTTTTCTTTTTTATAGAACACATATTTTCGACGAATTGTCATAGGATCAAGGACTTGCTCAAGTTCACACATATAAGAGCCAAATTTTGAACCTAGGTTTTCTGACACAAGATCCAGTGTTCTCTATCTCCAGGTAGCACTATTGCTTCACAATATGTGCCTCATTAAAGTTATCTCCCTTTAATCCTTCTTATATACTTTATTTTTTTATCCTCTTAAATGCTTTAACAATACTAATATATTCTTGAAATGAAAGCATAAAATCATGGTGCTAAGTAAGAACTCTTCAATGTATCATTATTAAAAATGCTGGTTCTATTTCATACAAATATTTTGTATTAAAATTCATTCCTTATTTGCTGTTTCATAAATCCCATAAATGCTGAACTAACATAATAAATAAATTTGGGGGTTTCTTGACTACTATTTTCAATTTACTTGAATTTTTAAATTAAAAAATCTAGAGGCAGTTAGGTGGTCCAATGAATAGGGCACCAGCCCTGAAGTCAGGAGGACCTGAGTTCAAATCTGGCCTCACACTTAACACTTCCTAGCTGTGTGACCCTGGGCAAGTCACAGCATTTAAAAAAAAAAAAAAACCCAACAACAACAACTACAGATCTACAAGGCAGGCTGATGTACTGGAGTTGGAGTCTCATAAACCTGGATTTTTAATCCTAGCTCTACTACTACCTGTTATCTTAAACATGTCACTTAAATCTATGCTTCAGGTACCTCATTTGCAAAAGGCTAGATTTGAATTTGGGTTTTACTGACTCCAGGGCCAATGCTTTATCCACTGTGCCATCTGACTGCCCCTCACCCAGATTTTAAAACTCATTATCATTCTCTCATTTCTTTCACTATGTCCAGTCAGTTGCCAAGTCTTCTAAATTCTACTTCCATAACATTTCTCATCTGTTTCCTCTCCATTCACAAAGCCTTTCTCTAAGGCCCTCATCATCTTTTACCATTTTTACTGTTATTCTAGCCTCTTAATTGTTCTCCTTCCTTCTAAAAGCTCCCCTTTTCATTTTACCCTCCATGTAGCTGCCAAATTGATATTCCAACTGTGTCACTCCCCTTGCTCAGGAAGCTCCAACATGAAGTTCCCAACAGTCTTTGGGATAAATAAAAACTGTTGTTGGACATTTACAACTCTTCACAATGTTGCTCCACCTCTTTCTAGGTTTATTGTACATTTCTTTCTGCAATGTGCAGTCCTTCCAAATTGACATCCAAACTCCTGTTCCCCATGTGACATTTTATCAACCATCTTCATGTCTCCTCTGGTTCGGAATACATGCTCCGCTCTGCCCTACTTAATGGATTGCTTAACTTTTTGAGAAGTACCAGCCTTACATGAGTTTTATCCTAATGCCTACACTTGTGATTTCCTGGAAATTACTATGTTTTCTGTGTGTATTTATTTGGGTTCATTTTGTTTCCTTCAAGGGACTAATTTGTTTTTATTTCTATGTCCCTAGGAACTAGAGCAGTTCCTGGTACAGAAACACTAATAATAATAAATAATGACTAAGATAGGCTTCCTAATTGCTTGAAACAAGTTTTTTAAAGAGGTAATAAGTGTTGTATTTCATAATCCACTCATGGTTTTAAATAGATATATTTTTAGAGCTGATGAAAGTAACTTGTTGAATTTAGTTCAGAAGTAGTTCAATAATAGAATGATTATTACTTCAAGTGACTTAAATGTATTATTTATCTAGAAAATGAAAGTGGGTGAAGTCTTGAGGGGGATTAACATTATCTTCTTGGGGTGAGTCAGGATTAAAGCACTATCTTTTTTTTTTTTTTTGTTTTGTTTGCTGAGGCAATTGGGATTAAGTGACTTGCCCAGGGTCACACAGCTAGGGAATGTTAAGTGTCTGAGATCTGATTTGAACTCAGGTCCTCCTGACTTCAGGGCTGATGCTCTATCCACTGCTCCACCTAGCTGTCCCAGATTAAAGCACTATCTAAGTGTAAATATTTAGTTCTTGGAACTGGTGACTGAATAGAAGCAAATTATTCTATGCATAGGGAAAAGCAGAGATGGACATAAAGACAAAAAAGTGAAAGATGTGATAGAAGAAAATAGTCCAATTTGGCTAGGTTAGGGAGCAAGATGGAAGTGATGAGATATGCTCAGAAAAGCAGGGTGGTGCTAAGTTGTGGAATTTCCACTTACTTGGTTGCCCTTAAAGAGCCAATGGTGATTTGAGGAGTGGGTTAGCGGGACCAAAGCTGTATGTAAGAATTATTATAAGAGTTGTTTGGAGGGTGGAAGAGTAGGGAAGGGAAATGAAAGTCTGTAGGATGCTATTACAGTCACATAGTAACAGGAGCTTCTGGAACACGTGTGTTGGCAGTAGCAATAGAAAAGAAACCAGAGCTGAGAAATACGGAGGCAGAATTTACAGGTCTTGATAACTGAGGCAGAGAGAAATGGCAAAAATAACTTCAAGCTTTTGAATAGGAAAAAAACAAAATGAATTGGAAGGAAGAGGGGCTTAGAGGGAGAGAGAAGCTAAGTTTTGAACATGTTGACTTTGAGGTGATGACAGGATATTCATGTGGAGCTATCCTGTAGGCAGTTGGAAATGCAGAGAATGTAGGTCAGAGTCTGAATTCATTTAATTTCGTTTTCAGATAATTGGCTCAAACCAGCTCTGTCTTCACCATTTCTCAACGAAATGGCAAATATTGAATGACTATAGCAAGAAAATATAGTTCCAAAGCCATTAGACACTTTATAAAAAACATTAAAGTATGTTAAGTTCTGTGGAATGTATGGATATTACCTTGGTCTTTTTGGAGCTTAAGTTCTAAAGACATTTTTGTATTGTGTAGACATACACACACATGTACATATGTATGGCTATATATGTATACGTATGTAAATAAGTACATATTTTGTATACTACCTTATTCTATTTTACTTATCTGGGAATGTTTTTAAAAGAGAGTTGGCTCTCAAAAAAAAAAAAAAAAAGATAGAGAGAGTTGGACCAGCCCTGAAGTCAGGAAGATCTGAGTTCAAATCTGATCTCAGACACATAACACTTCCTAGCTGTGTGACCCTGGGCAAGTCACTTAACTTCAATTGCCTCAGCAAAAAGTAAAAAAAAAAAAGAGAGAGAGAGAGAGGGAATTGGACTTGGAATTAAGTTTAAAGTATAAGGCAAGGAGGCTCTTGATCTCTAGGCAGAGAGAATATCATATTCAATTGCCTTTTTTTCCCCTGAGGCAATTGGGGTTAAGTGACTTGCCCAGGGTTACACAGCTAGGAAATGTTAAGTATCTGAGACTAGATTTGAACTCAGGTTCTGAATTAAGGGCTGATGCTCTATCCACTGTGCCACCTAGCTGCCCCTCAATTGACTTTTTTTTTTTATTAAAACTTTTTATTTGCAAAACATGTGTATGGGTAATTCTTCAACATTGACCCTTAGAAAGCTTTCTGTTACAAATTTTTCCCCCCTACTCCTCACCCCTCCCCTAGATGGCAGGATATCCACTAGATGTTATCAATTGACTTTTAAAATAAAATCTAATAATCATTGAAATTAAAGTTAACCTCAGTCCCTATAAAAGTACATGGAAAATGGAGGAATAAAGGCATTCCAAAATACTGTTGGAGTTGTGAATTTGTTCAAAATCAATTTGGAATTATGGTTTGTTGGCTTTTTTTTTTTTTTAAAGCAAAATGTGGATCTTTGATCCAGAGATCTATATACTACTATATATTCCAAAGGAGGCCAAAGACAGGATAAAATAGCTCACATATGCCAAAATATTCATAATAACAAATTTTATGACAGTGAAGAATGGGAAATAAAGTAGATGCCTTTCAATTGGGTAAAGTAAATTATGGTACAAGATTATAATGGAATTTTATAACTATAAGAAATAGCATAGAAAGAGAAGAGCATGAGAAGCAAAACCAAGAGAATATATGCACAATGACAAATATGTAAAATGAAAAAAATTCTTAAATTTTATTTGTGTGAAATTAAAAAGATAAATTTTTGACTTCCAAAAAGAGTGGATAAAATGTACATCCCTCCTCATACAGTATTGGTATGTTGTTTAGTTTTTTTGTTTGTTTGTTTTTTTCCTGAGACAGTTGGGGTTAAGTGACTTGCCCAGAGTCACAGAGCTAGGACATGTTAAGTGTCTGAGGCCAGATTTGAACTCAGGTCCTCCTGACTTCAGGGCTGGTGCTTTATCCACTGCATCACCTAGCTGCCCCTGTTGTTTAATTTTTTTTAATTCTTTTCTCTCCCCTTTTTAATCTTTGATAAGAGGGGGAAAGCCTCATTGAGTAGGGAAAGAAGAAAAGGAAAGGAGGTAAAAAATAGGCATTAATAAAAAGATTTTTTTAAAAAAATTTTTAAGAAGGAAAACATATAGATGATAATACACTCCCTCCCCCAAATACTGATAATCCCAGAACTATGAACATCCAATTTGTAAAATCAATACATCTTCCACCATGTGTAACACGTGTTAGGCATTAGCGAAACAAAAGCAAAAATGAGACAGTCCTGCCCTTAAGATTCCTATTGAGTGAGATGATGAATATAAATATAAGTATATACAAAATACAAGTTAACTTGAGAGACAAAAGCAGTAGAAGTTGAGAACAGGAAAGCCTTTATGAAGAAGAAAATAAATATTTGAATTTTGTTATGAAGAAAACTAGGGATCCCAGTTATAGGCTACAGAAAGCCCATGCAAAAGCAGCGAGGTGGAAGCTATTTCAATTAAGTGATGATTTTAGAAACCAGATTGCAAAAAGTTTAATAGAAGAATGAGAAGACATGGATGAAGCAAGCATAAGACTACTTTTTCTAGAAGATTAAGAGAAATGATGTAGGATAATAGTTTGATGAGAATGTAGGATCAAATGAAGGGTTTTGTTTTTCTTTTAAGAATGAGATGTGGATGAAAAGGTGCTCCAAGTCACTATTGATCAGAGAAATGCAAATTAAGACAACTCTGAGATACCACTACACACCTGTCAGATTGGCTAAAATGACAGGAAATGATAATGATAACTGTTGGAGGGGATGTGGGAAAACTGGGACACTGATACATTGTTGGTGGAACTGTGAACGGATCCAACCATTCTGGAGAGCAATTTGGAGCTATGCTCAAAAAGTTATCAAACTGGGCATACCCTTTGACCCAGCAGTGTTTCTACTGGGCCTATATCCCAAAGAGATTTTAAAGGAGGGAAAGGGACCCACATGTGCAAAAATGTTTGTGGCAGCCCTTTTTGTAGTGGCAAGAAACTGTAAATTGAAAAGATGCCCATCAATTGGAGAATGGCTGAATAAATTATGGTATATGAATGTTATGGAATATTATTGTTCTGTAAGAAATGACCAACATGGAGCTGTGAACAACGGATACAGCCATTCTGGAGAACAATTTGGAGCTATGTTCAAAAAGTTATCAAACTGTGCATACCCTTTGACTCAGCAGCATTTCTATTGGGCTTATATCCCAAAGAAATCATAAAGGAAGGAAAAGGCCCCACATGTGCAAGAATGTTTGTGGCAGCCCTTTTTGTAGTGGCTAGAAACTGGAAATTGAATAGATGCCCTTCAATTGGAGAATGGCTGAATAAATTAGGGTATATGAATGTCATGGAATATTATTGTTCTGTAAGAAATGACCAGCAAGATGATTTCAGAGAGGCCTGGAGAGACTTACATGAACTGATGCTGAGTGAAATGAGCAGAACCAGGAGATCATTATACACGGCAACAACAGTACTATATGACGATCAATTCTGATGGACATGGCTCTCTTCAACAATGAAATGTTTCAAACCACCTCCAATTGTTCACTGAAGAAAGCCATATACACCCAGAGAGAGGGATGTGAAATGTGGACCACAACATAACATTCTCATACTCCTTGATTGATGTTTGCTTACATTGTGTTTCCTTTATCTGATATATCATTTGTGTAGATAAGATTTTTCTTGCACAACAATGATAAGTTTGGAAATATGTATACATATATTCGATTTGCCAATATTTTAACATAATTAACATGTAGTGGATATCCTGCCATCTAGGGGA
>JAJPUD010010989.1:0-42762 GCA_023553655.1 Myrmecobius fasciatus | reverse complement strand
TCCAATTGTTCACTGAAGAAAGCCATATACACCCAGAGAGAGGGATGCGAAATGTGGACCACAACATAACATTCTCATACTCCTTGATTGACGTTTGCTTACATTTTGTTTCCTTTATCTGATATATCATTTGTGTAGATAAGATTTTTCTTGCACAACAATGATAAGTTTGGAAATATGTATACATATATTCGATTTGCCAATATTTTAACATAATTAACATGTAGTGGATATCCTGCCATCTAGGGGAGGGGTGGAGAGTTGGGGGGAAAAATTTGTAACAGAAAGCTATGTAAGGGTTATTGTTGAAGAATTACCCACACATATGTTATGCAAATAAAATAAAATTAAAAAAAAAAAAAGAAATGACCAACAGGAGGATTTCAGAGAGGATTGGAGAGACTTGCATGAACTGATGCTGAGTGAAATCAGCAGAACCAGGAGAACATTATACACAGCAACAAGACTATACGATGATCAATTTTGATGGACATGGTTCTTTTCAACAATAATGTGATTCAAACCAGTTGTTCAGCGATGAAGATAGTCATATACATCCAGAGAGAGGCCTGTGGGAACTGAGAGTGAACCACAACACAGCATTTTAACGCTTTCTGTGACTATTTCCATGCATTTTGTTTTCCTTCTTAGGTTGTTTTTTTCTTCTCTTTCTAGATCTGATGTTTCTTGTGCAGTGAGATAACTGTATAGATATGTATACATGTATTGTATTTGTCATATAATTTATCCTATTTAGCATGTATTAGATTACCTGTCATCTAGGGGTGGGAGGTGGGGGGAAGGAGGGGAAAAGCTTGGGAAAAAAAGTTTTTGCAAAGGTCAATGTTGAAAGGTCACTCATATGTTTTGTAAATAAAAAGCTTTATATAAAAAAAAAAAGAATGAGATGTGGAGTCAGGAGGACCTGAGTTCAAATCTGGTCTCAGACACTTAACATGCCCTAGCTGTGTGATCCTGGGCAAGTCACTTAACCCCAATTGCCTCAGCAAAAAAAAAAAAAAAAAAAAAAAGAATGAGATGTGGCCTGTCAGATTGGCTAAGATGACAGGAAAAGATAATGACGAATGTTGGAGGGGATGTGGGAAAGCTGGGACACTGATACATTGTTGGTGGAACTGTGAACAGATCCAGCCATTCTGGAGAGCAATTTGGAGCTATGCTCAAAAAGTTATCAAACTGTGCATACCCTTTGACCCAGCAGTGTTTCTATTGGGCTTATATCCCAAAGAGATCTTAAAGGAGGGAAAGGGCCCCACATGTGCAAGAATGTGCAGCTAGAAACTGGAAATTGAAAGGATGCCCATCCATTGGAGAGTGGCTGAATAAATTATGGTATATGAATGTTATGGAATATTATTGTTCTGTAAGAAATGACCAGCAGGACGATTTCAGAGAGGCCTGGAGAGACTTGCATGAAGTGATGCTGAGTGAAACGAGCAGAACCAGGAGATCATTATACACAGCAACAACAAGACTATATGATGATCCATTCTGATGGACATGGCTCTCTTCAACAATGAAATGTTTCAAACCAGTTCCAATTGTTCAGTGATGAAAAAAAAAAATGCGCCATATACACCCAGGGAGTGGCCTGTGGGATCTGTCTGGATCAGAACATAGAATTTTCACATTCTCTATTGATATTAGTTTACATTATGTTTTCCTTTTCAGGTTCTTTTTTTTTTCTTTTCCTGTTCAGCAAGATAACTATATAACTATATATATATATGTATATATACACATATACATATTCGCTGTTAAATATTTTAACATAATTAACATGTATTAGATTTCTTGCCATCTAGGGGAGGAGTAGGGACTAGGGGGGAAAATTTGTAACGGAAAGCTTTGTAAGGATCAATGTTGAAAAATTACCTATGCATATGTTTTGCAAATAAAAAGCTTTAATAAAAAAAAAGAATGAGATGTGAGCATGCTTGAAAGCAGTAGGGAAAGAACTAGTAGAAAGTAAGGGTGAATGAATGATGGGCTTGATGAAGGAAATTGCAATTTACTGGAGAAGATGGGAGGGAATAGATTCAAATGCAGAAGTAAAGAGATTGGCCACTTCTGTCAGAGACTGGTGGAAAGAGCGGGAAATTATGTTGAAGGATCTTTAGCTGAAAGAGATAGGAAGGAACTCACTTTCAGTGACCTTAGTTTCTCAATTGAGAATCCAGGTCCTTATATATGCAAAAATATTTATAACAGCCTTTTTTCTGGGGGCAAAGAATTGGAAATTGAGAGGATGCCTGTCATTTGGGGAAGGACTGAACAAATTGTGGTATGTGATTATGATGGAAAACTATTGTGCTATAAGAAATGATAAGTAGGATGCTCTCAGAAAAACCTGCAAAGATTTCCATAAACAGATGCAAAGTGAAATGTACTGTGTACAAAGTAACAGCAATATTGTAAGATGATGAGCTGTGAATGACTTAGTTATTCTTAGCATTACAGTGACTCAAGACAACTCTGAAAGACTTATGAAAAATGCTATTCATACTCAGAGAAAAGAACTGATAATGTATGAATACAGATTGAAGCAAACTTTTTTTTACTTTATTTTTCTTGAGATTTTGGGGTTTTATTGGGGGGGTCTATGTTTTATTTTACAACATGACTATTATGGAAGTGTTTTGCATATGTAATCTATATCAAATTGCTTGCATTCAAAATAGAGGTGGGGTTGGGAAGGGAGGAAGGAGAGAATTTGGAGCTCAAGTTTTAAAAACAATGTTAAATTGTTTTTAAATGTAAGTGTGTGTGTGGAAACTAAATAAATGAAAAAAGTCATGGTGTGGGATGCTTGAAGAAGGAAGAGAAAATTTGGAATAAGTCTCCTTATGAAAGAGGCAATATCAAATAGCTATTTCTTTCTGGTGATTATCTTTGAATAGAAATCTTGTGTACCTTCAGGTCTCTGATGCTGACTATGTATTGGAGACTGGTTGAATTAAAAGCATCCTTCCATTGCTCCCATAGCCCTATCTGGGGAGCTAGGATAGCTGGGATCAACCAGAAGTCAGCCTCAAAATAAAGGTCTCTTGGAGTTCATGGGAGCAACATCTAGATTGGGTTTGAATTATTGCAATCTATATCAGTTGAGAGATGCTTGGACCAGTCAGAAGCAAAGGGCAGATAATAACAGGGAGAAATGGCTGAGCCCAGCCCAATACATTGCTGGGACTGGGACTGGAAAATGAAGATCAAGCAGAGATGGATCTCTTTACTGAACTTTGTGCTCCATCATCTGAATTATTATTTAGGCCAAGCAGAGACTAAACATAGACAGTAGCAAGAAGACAATGCTTGGGAAGATTCACAGAGAGAATATTAATTACAAGAATTAATCAACAGAAAGATGAAAAGGATGAGTGGCTGTTAAAGCAAAAGGAGCTCCCTTTCCCCTCTTCCTCAACCTCAGATCACTACAAATTTATGAAATTACAACCAGGCCAGAGTAGTATGGCTGATGCTATGTGGAACAGAAGTGGAGGTTTTGGTACTCATTTTTCTCCACTGGCAATGTTTCACTGAGTAGCTGTTTTTCTTTCCTGGGTTTGGCTCAAAGAACCTTAAGCAGAGGTAGAGCATGGGCAGGGGAATGATGATCTAGTGAAATGTCCTTATTTATTTACCTTTCACCAGGTCCATCCTGGTATCCTGCTGTTATAGGGGATAGGTATTGGCTATGTCTGAAGAGAATCACTGCAGAGCCAAGATTGGAGGTGGTTTTGAAAAATCAGAGACTGTGCTGGAAAGTCATATACCTCCATCTTGTCCAAACATTATTTGTGGTTCTTAACACACACACACACACACACACACACACACACACACACACACACACACAAATTATGGATGGATAAATACAAATGTCTATCCTGAAGCCCCCTTTCACAGAACTGCAACCTATCAGAAGTGCTTTTGTTCAGGATTGATAGCAGAGACAGGAATCTTGTGGAAGTTTTTTTTCAGAAAGATAATAATAATTAATATTTATATAGCCCAGAGAATTAAAGATTAATCTCACTTGGAGGACTGTGGAGCAAAGTGTAGTGTATGTGAACTGGCTGCAAGATAATCAAGAGAAACTCTGAGGATAAGGAGTTAAAGATGTAATTGAGGAATTGTATAGTAGGAAGAAAAGATGGCCTGATCATGTGATGAGGAGGAATGACAGATGGATAGCCAGAGTATTTCATTAGTATCCTCATGATATCAAGGGGAAAGGAGAAAAAGAGAGAGAGAGAAAGAAAGGGGGGGGGCGAGTCAGGGAGGGAGGGAGAGAAAGACCTACTGAAAATTGAAGGCATTTAAATATTCCTATTCAAATTTAGGAGAGAGGATGTGGACAAGAGTTACATAGAATGAGCAAATGTGGATGGCTTCGATATATTTATTGTTGGAGGAATGTATTCTGAATCAATAAAATCATTCATCCATATGAGTATTCTTGACTTCTCCATATTGTCTGACACTGTGGACTACTCCTTCTATCTCTATAGTCCTCCTTCCTCTAGTTTCTCTGAAACTTTGTTTTTTCTCTATCTCTCTTAATATTACTTTTTTTTCTGTCTTTTACTAACTCCTCCTTCTCAAGCCCATAAACTTGGGTATTCCTGAAGGTCCTGTCCTTTAGATTCTATAGGATTTATTCCTCTTTAGGTTTTATAGGTTTTATGCTTTAAAAAATTGAATTTATTTAATATTTCATTTCCATCAAGTTACATATAAAAACAATTTTTAAAATTTATTTTTAAAACTTTGAGTTCCAAATTCTCTCTCCCTCCCCATCTCCACTTATTGAAAAGGCAAGTAATTCAATAAATATGTGTAATCATGCAAAAAATTTCCATATTAGTAATGTTGTGAAAGAAAACATATATAAAAAAAACTTCAAGAAAAATAAAATTAAGAGTATGCTTCAATCTGCATTCTGACACCATCAGTTCTTTCTGTGGGGATGGATAGCATTTTTCATAAGTCCTTCAGAATTGTTTTGGATCATTGTATGACTGTGAATAGGTGTCATTCACAGCTGATCATTTTACAATATTGCTATTTTGCTATTTTTTCTGTATGTTTGAAAAAATGAGGCCTTTAATAGAGAACTTTCCTTCAAGTTTTTTTCCCTCCACAATCACTCTTGCTAATTTTATTCTGCCTCCTCATTTATTCTAACCCCTCTCTCCTTTCACCCTATCCCTCCTCAAAAATGTTTTGCTTCTGACTATATCCTCCCCCAATCTGCCCTCTCTTCTATCACCATCCCCCATTCCCTTCCCCTCCTATTCTTCTATAGGGTAAGAGATTTCTATACCCTGTTGAGTGTGTAAGTTATTTCATCTCTAAACCAATTATGATGAAAGTAAAGTTCACTCACTTGCCTCCTTACCTCCTCCTTCTTGCCCTCCATTGTAAAAACTTTTTCTTACCTCTTTTATGATAATGTATTCCATTCTACCTTTTTCTTTTTCTTTCTCCTAATACATTCCTCTCTCACTTCTGTAATTTTAAAAAATATTAACCCTTCATATTCAACTAATACCTGTGCCCTCTGTCTATATATACTCTTTACTGCCCTAATAATGAGAAAGTTCTTTTGAGTTACAAGTATCATCTTTCCATGTAGGAATGTAAATAGTTTAACTTTATTAAGTCCCTTATGATTTCCCTTTCCTGGTTACTCTTTTATGCTTTTCTTTATCTTTGTCTTTAAAAATTAAATTTTCTATTCAACACTGGTCTTTTCATCAAGAAGACTAGAAAATTCTTTATTTCATTGAATATCCACTTTCCCCCCTTGGAGGATTATAGTCAGTTTTGCTGGGTAAGTAACTCTTGTTGTAATCCTAGTTCTTTTTTCCTCTGGAATACCTTATTCCAAGACTTCTAGTCCTTTAATGTAAAAGATGCTAAACCTTGTGCTATCTTAATGTTGGCTCCATAATATTTGAATTGTTTCTTTCTGGCTGCTTGCAGGATTTTCTCATCAACCAGGAAATTCTGGAATTTGGCTATAATACACCTGTGAATTTTGATTTGGGGATTTCTCTGAAGAGATGATCCATGGATTCTTTCAATGTCTATTTTAGCTTCTGGTTCTAGAATATCAAGGCAGATTTCCTTGATAATTTCTTAAAAGATGATGTATAAGCTTTCTTTTTTTTAATATTGCTTTTTGGGTAGTCCAACAATTTAAAAATTATCTTTCCTGGAACTATTTTCTAGGTCAGTTGTTTTCCATTGAGAGATTTCACATCGTCTTTTTTTTTTTTTCTTTTAGTTTTGTTTTATTGTTTCTTGATTTCTCATAAAGTCATTAACTTCCATTTGTTCAATTCTAATTTTTAAGAATTTTTTTTTCAGTGAGCTTTTGTACCTCCCTTTTCATTTGGCTAATTCTACTTTTTTTTTTTTTTTTTGCTTTTTTGCTGAGGCAATTGGGGTTAAGTGACTTGCCCAGGGTCACACAGCTAGGGCATGTTAAGTGTCTGAGACCAGATTTGAACTCAGGTCCTCCTGACTTCAGGGCTGGTGCTCTATCCACCGCGCCACCTAGCTGCCCCAGCTAATACTACTTTTTAAAAAGGAGTTTTTTGTTAGTCAGTTTTTGTGCCTATTTTTCCATTTGGCCAATTCTGATTTTTAAGGCACTCTTCTCATTGGCTTTTTTTTTTCTTTTACCATTTGGCCTAGTCTTTTTTTAAGGTGTTATTTTCTTAAGCACTTTTTTTATATCTCTTTTACCAAACTATTGACTCATATTTTTTCTTGTATCATTCTTCCCATTGTCTAAAAAGGCAAACTGTGAAATCAGGCTATTTCCTAAAAAGAGCAGGAAAACTATCCCCTACAAACATAAGGAGCCCCTGTGCATTTAAAAAAATGGAAATACCAAAGGAAAAGTAAAAAAAAAAAAAAAAGAACAAGAAACAGAAAGGAATCTTGATCATAGAAAGCTACTATGGTGACAGGGCAGATCAAGACACAAACTTAGAGGAAAACAAAATGTACACAGAAGAAATCTCAAAGAATGATATGAATTGGTCTCAAGCCCAAAGAAGCTTATTAGAAATGTTCATAAAAGACTTCAAATAAGAGAGGTAGAAGAAAAAATGAGAAAGGAAATGAGAGATATGTGGAAGAGAGTCAACAGTTTGAGAAAGGAAGGAAAAAAATTGTCTGCAGAAAACAACTCAAACAGTAGAATTAACCAAATGGAAAAAAAGATAGAAAAGATAACTGAAAAAAATTGCACATTAAAAACTAGGACAGGGCAAATGGAAGCTAATGACTTTGTGAGACAGCAAGAATCAGTCAAACAAACTAAAAATAATGAAAAAAAAAAAAAGGAAGAAAATGTGAAATACCTCATTGGAAAAACAGCTGACCTGGAAAATAGATCCAGAAGAGACAATTTAAAAATTATTGACCTTCCTAAAGGTCATGATCAAAAAAAAAAAAGAGCCTGAAAAGCATTATATAAGAGATCATTAAGGAAACCTGCCCCAATATTCTAGAAACAGAGAGGGAAATACTCATTGAAAGAATCCATTGATCTACTCTGGAAAAAGAGATCCCATAAGAGAATCCCAAGGAACATTGTTGTAAAACTTCAAAACTACAATCTCAAGATAAAAAATACTGCAAGCTACCAGCATTACCCAAGAGCTGGCAGCTTCTATAATAAAGACTGAAGGAACTGGAATACCCTTACCTACAGTTACAAGAATTCACTACTCAGTGAGACTCAACGTCATCTTTCAGGGCAGGAGATGGAGCTTTCATGAAGAGACTTTCAATAATAACTATTGAAAAAATCAGAACTAAACAGAAAATTTAATTTATAAACACAGGACTCAAGAGAACCATAGAAAGGTAAACAGGGGGAAAACATATATTTAAAAGGTTAAACTGTTTATATCCCTAGATGGGAAAATACTATCTGTAACTCTTGAGAACTGTATTTGCACTGGGGCTGACAGAAGGGGTATCACATGGACTGAGGGTGTAGTTTGAATGGACTCTGATGTGATGACATTTTTTAAAAAAAGACATTAAGGTGTCGAGAAAGGTCTGCACTGGAAAAAAAGAGGAAAGGGAAGGTATAATGAGACAATTAGTTCATTTGGAGAGGCGCAAAAGACATTACAATGGAGGGAAAGACGGAAAGAGTATGAGCATTGTCTGAAGATTGCTCTCATCAGTTTTGGCTTTAAGAGGGAATAACTTAATCATTCAATTGGGCATATAAATTTATCCAACCCTATAAAGAAGTAGGAAGAAAAAGAGGAAATAAAAGGGAGGGACAGGATAGAAAGGAGGGCAGAAACACTAGGGGAAAAGGTAAGAGAAGAGGGGAAAAGATGATAGAAGATAAGGTAGTGGGTGAGGTGGGTAAAAAAAAAACACAAAACTAAGGACAGGATGGAAAGAGAGAACAAAAGTAAATGCAGAGTAGAAAATAGGATGGAGGGAAATATAGAGGTGGTAATCATAACTGTGAATGGGAACGGGATGAATTCTCCCATAAAATGGAAGCAAATAGAATGGATTAAAAAACAGAATCCTACAATATGTTGTTTACAACAAATACATTTGACACATACACATATAAAGTTAAGGTAAAAGGCAGGAACAGAATTTGTTAGGCTTCAGCTGAAGTAAAAAAAGGCAGGGGTAACAATTCTGATCTCAGATAAAGCAAAAGAAAAAATACCTCTTATTAAAAGAACTAAAGAGGGAAAGTAGATCTTGAGAAAGGGTACTGTAAATAATGAAGTAGTAATGATACTAAATGTGCATGCACCAAGTGGTAGAGCAGGCAAATTCCTAGAGAAGATTTTAAGCCAGTTACAGGAAGAAATAGATAGCAACATTATTCTAATGGGAGACTTCAACCTTTCCCTCTCAGAACCAGACAAATCTAACCACAAAATAAACAAGAAAGAAACTAGGGAAGTTAATAGGATCCTAGAAAACCTAGATATGATAGACCTCTGAGGAAAACTGAACAGGGACAGAAAGGAATGCACTTTTTTCTCAGCAGTACACAGCACCTGCACAAAACTGACCATGTATTATGGCATAAAAACCTAACAATAAAATGCAAAAAGGCAGAAATAATAAATACTTCCTTTTCAGACCATAATGCAATAAAAATTATATTTTATAAAGGGCCAGGGAAAGATAGACTAAAAACCAACTGGAAATTAATCTAATTCTAAAGAATGAGTAGGTCAAACAAAAAATCAGAAATAATCTATAATTTCATCTAAAAGAATGACAATAATAAGACAATATGCCAAAACCTATAGGATACAGCCAAAGCAGTTCTTAGGGAAAATTTTATATCTCTAAATAGCTCCATGAATAAAATAGAGAAAGGCAATTAATAAGGCAAGCAACTAAAAAAGCTAGAAAAAAGAACAAATTAAAACCCCTCAAATTAAATACCAAATTAGAAATTCTGAAATTCAAAGGAGAGATTAATGAAATAGAAACTAAGAAAACTATTGAACTAATAAATAAAACTAAGTTGTTTTTATGAAAAAACTCTTCCCAATTTGTATTCCCAATTTTTCCTTTACCTCTTATTTGATTTTTGAAATCCTTTCTGAGTTCTTCCATGGCCTGTGACACAATTCATATTTTTCTTGGAGGCTTTGGATGTAGGAGCTTTGATTTTACCTTCTTCTGAGTGTATGTTTTGATCTTCCTTGTCACCATAGTAACTTTCTATGGTCAGAATTTGTTGTTGTTGTTATTTGCTCATTTTCCCAGTCTATTCCTTGACTTTTAACTCTTTGTTAAAGCAGGGCTGTGCTTCCAAACTGGAAGATGCATTGTCCCAACTTTCAGGGCTTTGTGCATCTGTTTCCAGAGATATTTCTAGGGACATGTAAGTTTCCAGTCCTTTCAAGGTGGTATCATCTAAGGAGAGCTGTGTACTCCTCTGCTGGTCTGTGAGTGACCATAAGTACTCTTTTTGTGTGGGTTCTGTGAGAAGGGTCTCTTCTCCATGTGGCAACAAGTTCTGATGAGCTAGTGTACTCTTTCACCCTAGGACTGCCTCCCAGGACTGCAACCTGGATCTGAATATGGACAAGACAATAGAATCTTGCCTTAGGACTAGCAGAGAGTCCTGTAGTCTCCTTCAGAGCAATTCAATCCCCTTACCATCTATGATCTGAGACCTCTGGAAGTAGCTGCAGCTGTTGCTAATTCAGTGGCTCCCAAGGCCTGTTCCTAGTTTTCTGAGGCTGGGGCCGTGCTGGGGCCGGCCTGCACTAGTCTCTGCTCCCAAATGGGAGCAGACCTTTTCTGCTGACCTAAGTGGTCTTTGACTGGAAATGTTTCACCCCTCAATTTGTGGGTTCTGTTGATCTAAAAATTTTTATGGCACCATTGAAACGGGTTTGGAGAGATTTCAGGGATATCTTAGGTGAGCCTCTGACTTTTCTCCTCCGTCTTGGCTCTGCCTCTTCTGAGTGTATTCTTTTTTATTCTCTCTATAAGTTCTTCCTTGTTGAGCATATCTATGGCTATTACTTGAATCATTCTTCACCTCTCTTCAGATGGCTCCCATATCCCTTGCAGCTTCCCCTTTGAGCTCTAGTACATTTGCAGCAGTCCATTTGAATATTCTGCTAGCACCTCCATGATCCAACATCCTATTTTAAACCTGTGATCTTAATACAAGTCAATATGTCCTTCTTCATGTCCTCCTGCCTTTTTTCTAGACTTATAATAGCTGCGTGTTTGGAGTAGAAGCCTCTATCTCATTACTAATAGCTCTGTCTCCGAAATGACCCTCCCTTCAAGACCAAACACAGGGGCTCCCTTCTGATTGGAAGATTTTCCTTATATGAAGTGATCCCTTCCTCAAATTTCTCCTGGCAATTTTCCTTTAATTCTTAGCAATTAGCTCTGAGTTACAGGGTTAGATGGGAATTCAAACATTATCTGAAATAATAATCACCTCCATAATATTTCTCCCTGAAATAGACCTTGGACTTCAGGTGAAGATCTTTAGTAAGGAGGTGATGCAGTGGATAGAGCCCCAGCCCTGAAGTCAGGAAGACTCAGTGCTGTGTGATCCTGGGTAAGTCACTTAACCCTGCTTGCCCCAGTTCCACATGCGTAAGATATACTAGAGAATGAAATAGCCAACTATTCCAGGAACTTTGCCAACAAAGCCTTAAATGAGATCACAAGGAGTTGGACATGATTGAACACCAAGTGATTTTTTCTTACCTCAAGGAAGGTGCTTTTTTTGCATCTTCCACACATTATTACTACTTCTGCCATCAGAAACCATACAGAACAAATTTAATTCTTCTTTCTCAAAATGAGCCTTTAAGTATTTGAAATTTCCTTTCCTCTATTTCTTCCTCCCTAAATCTCCTCTTCTGCAGAGAAAAGATTGTTCCTTTGATAAGCTTTAAGGTTATAAAGGCATAGATTTAGAATTAGTGAAGATTATTTAATTCAATCCTCTCACTTTACAGATAAGGAAACTGAGGTCCAGAAAAACTATGATTTATCCAAGGTCACATAGTTGGCTAGTGGAAGAGTGAAAAATCTGAACCCAGATCCAGCACTCAGCTGTCAAGATGACTTGTCTACAGCATAGGTCTTATAATGTTACTGACCTTCCCAATGAGTTTGTCACTCTCTATCCTAAAATCAAATATAGAGCATTTAAATTTCCTATAACTTAGCTTCTTCCTACTTTAAAAAAAATCTTTATATTTAGCATCCCTCCAAGTTCTCTGCTCTCTTGCATTGATGGCAGAATTGCAATTCTAGGAATCTAACACTGTCTTCTGTCTATACCTTTGCATTGGCTGCATGAATTGCTTTCTTTTCTTTGACCTTTTAGCTTCTGTGGCTTCTTTGAAAACTCATCTCAAAGCTCATCTTCATCATGAGGCTCCTCCTGGGTCCCCTAAGCTGCTACCACCTTCCTCTCTTGGAATATCATCCATCTAATATACCTGGTTATTTGTATGTTTTCTCTCCCTTTGGAATTGTCAGCTTCTTGAGTGATTTTCTTTGTATCCCAGATCGTGTTGTTGCTGGCCCTTTGCTCTGGAAGAAGACAATGACATCATGGGTGATGTCTTGACTTGTGCATGAATTGACTTTAAGTGAGTCAGAGCTGTACAAAGTCTTCATTCTCTCTTCCACAGTTTTATTTTTAATTAATTAATTAAAGTTTTAAAAAGCTTTTTATTTTCAAAACATATGGATAGATAACTTGACAATACTGACCCTTGCATAGCCTTGTGTTCCAGATTTTCTCTTTCTTCTTCCCACCCCTCCCCTAGAAGGCAAGCAATCCAATATATGTTATACATGTTAAAATATGTTAAATCTAATATATGTAAACATATATAATTATCATGCTGAACAAGAAAAATCAGATCAAGAAGGAAAGAAAATGAGTAAGAAAACAAAATCCAAGAGAACAACAACAGAAAGCATTAAAATGCTGTGTTTTGGTCCCACCTCTCTCTGGGTGTATATGGCTTTCTTCATCACTGAACAATTGGAACTGGTTTGAAACATTTCATTGTTGCAGAGAGCCATGTCCATCAGAATTGATCGTCATATAGTATTGTTGTTGCCTTGTATAATGATCTCCTGGTTCTGCTCATTTCACTCAGCATCAGTTCGTGCAAGTCCCTCCAGGCCTCTCTGAAATCGTCCTGCTGATCATTTCTCACAGAACAATAATATTCCATAACATTCATATACCATAATTTATTCAGCCATTCTCCAATTGATGGGCATCCCTTCAGTTTCCAGTTTCTAGCCACTACAAAAAGGGCTGCCACAAACATTCTTGCACATGTCGACCACAGTTTTAAAAGCCTAGTGGCAAGACAAAAATCTGAACAATTTCTGATGCAGTGAATGACCTTTGTATTTCACAGTGCCTAATGCATATAAAGCACTAAGGAAATTCTTACTGACTTTTTCTTTCCACTATACTACACAGCTCTTCATGCTTATTGTTTCTTTTCTCTTTACCTTCCTGATCACATTCCTCTGCATGTACTCCAGCTTATAAATGTCCTTCTAAAATGTAGGGCCTCAATTTGAACATAGTCCTTCAGATGTCATCTGACTCAAAGAACACAGTATGACTACTACCTCCCTCTCTGTCTCTCTCTCTGTCTCTCCTCTCTCTGTCTTTCTCTCTCTGTGTCTCTTATACAGCCCCCCCACACTTTTTCCTCTTTATCTTCCACTCTCCCACCTCCTTTCTTTCTCTTTCTGTTTTTCTGTTCCTTTTCTTTCCTCTCTTGATGTTTCTTTATTTTCTTATTTTTTAATTATCAAAAATACATTCTTTCTTCATTCCCCTCCTCCCCCAGTACCAGACACATTACCTCTCTTAATGCAATCTAAAATTAGCTTTTTTGATCACTATGTTGCAGTATTGACTCAAATTGAGATTGTAGTCTGCTAAAATCCCCAAATCTTTCTTTACATGACACTACTGTCTAAATATTCTTTTTCCATCTTTTACTTGTGAAACTGATTTCTTGAACCCAAGTATAAGCCATCAGGTGTTTATTTCAGATGGACTGCATCCTATTTATTTGGGCCATTGTTCTAGCTTGCAAAGATTCTTTTTTTCAAGCCTGACATTTACCATATTAATTTTCTCTTATAGCGCTGCATTATGCAAATGTGTAAGCATGTCTTCTATACCTTCCTCTACTTAACTTTTTATAAATTATTTATGTGCATATCCTTGTATTCATTAGATTGTAATTTTTTTGTATCCTCCTTTTCATTACTTCGCATGTCCCTTGGGAACTTTTTATTTATCTTTTTATCCTCAGTATACTATCCCTTGCACATAAGAGGTTATTAAGAAATATTTCTTTAATTGAATACTTCTTCAAGTCAAATAAAAGTCATTATCATTTATCCATGAAAGTTATAGTGTATTCACTGAATTAAGTCATCCCCATCCAGAAAGTCACTGTGACATCACTCTATATGATGGGAGACCATCATAGTAGACAGTAGACAAAAGGCCATCAAATTCAGCAAGAGTCCATGGTACCTTGGCATAGTAGCAGTCAAAGTATGTTTGAATTTGAAAAGGTAACCAAATAATAGTCATCCCCTAAAGTTCATCTACCTAATTGCATCTGACAGAGTATTTTGGCAAGTATTTTGACTGATGAGAATTCTGACAAAGAATAATTCTTTCTCTCTTTCCTATCCTTATTGGATCCTTAGTTAGGCTATCATTAATGGTATTATATCTTAAGAAAATGGGGAATCCTGCTTCAGAGTAGCTCTTATTCAACTGTCTTTTTCTTCTTCCTTGCTTCATGTGATGCAATGACTAGATGCAAAGACTAGAAATGGATACAGGAAGGTAAGTTGAAGTCATTTTTGGTAGTGTCCCATGTTTGACCAGTAGGTTTGAATTCATGGTAATTTGACAAAAGGAATTGAAGGCTAAATAATGGTAATGAAAATAAAAACTGGATGCCTAACTTCCACTAAAATCAAATTTTCTAAAATTTTAGTTATTATGAAATTGATTTGAAGGATAATTCATAGTAGTGAGTTTGAATCTGCATCAATAGTAGAACTACTATAGCATTAACGATGACAAAAGGGGTATCCATTGATCTATAACAAATTTTGTACCTATTTCATTTTTTCTTTCTTTAAAAAATAGATTTCTACTGACTTTGTTTTTCTAGCACCTATGTTTCCCAGTGTATCCTTGCCCACTCCCTGTTCTAAACAAAAAATTTATAACAAAAATTATTAAAACATTTTTAAACAGTAAAAGTTTAGTAAAATTAGCTGGGATATTTTAAAAGTCTCATATTATTTTGAATCTTGGTAAGTAACGTTTTTATGTCTTTTTTTGCGGGAAGAATTAAGCTTATTCACTATGATTTTAAAATAATCACTTTTGATTGTTTTGTTGTTTTCTTTGCATTTATAGTCTTATAGTTATTATGTATATTATTTTCCTGTTTCTGTTTATTTTTCTGTCTGCTCATGCATTTTCCCAAATTCCTTTGTACTCATTATATTTATCCATTATTTCTTAGTGTGGAGTAATATTCTATTATATTCATGTACCACAATTTGTTTAGCTATTCCCTAATCAATGGTAAGTTTTATGTTCTGCAGTAGTAGCACTAATTTTTTTAGAACCTCAAGAATATAACAAAACAATATTACTAGGAGATTTTACTTAGCTATGGTTTATGTCTCCAAGAAATTTATATTCATTTTAATGGGAAATGAGGGAGATAAACAGTCACAGATATGATATATTGAAAAAGACTATTTGGTCTTTTTCATCAAAATACCCAAAACTGTCTATATAATGAATGAAAAGTAAGTCATTTAATAAAAAATTCAGAAATTTTCAGGAATAATTCACAGCTTTATATGATTACAAAGGAGTTAATTATATCATCTGATTCTCATAATTCTATAATGTATTATAGTTGTCACAATTTCCATTTTAGGGTCAGTCAATAAATATTAAGTATCTACCATATGTCAGGCATTGTGTTGTTAAGTACTAGGACTACAAAAAAAGGATAAAAAACAGCCTGGGCTTTCAAGGTGCTTTTAGTACAATGGAGGAGACAATATGCAAATAACTAAGTACAAAACAACCCTTCTAGATTACTGCTTTGCTTGGTAGAGGTTCTTGTGTAGCTCAATGAAATTATGAGTTATGTCATGCAGGGTTATTGTAACCCAAGATGGATAGGTCATAGTAGAGAGTTCTGATGCAAGGTGATCCAGCAGAGAAGGAAATGGCAAACCATTCCAGGTTCTTTGCCAAGAAAACTCCATGAACTGTATTAAATTGATAAAAGATATGACACTGAAAGAGAGCCCTCAGGTATGAAGGTGTCTAACACACTGCTTGGGAAAAACAAAGGATAACTACAAATATCTGCAGAAAAAATGAAGAGGCTGGACCAAAGCCAAAAGGAAGCTCAGCTGGGAATGTGTCTGGTAATGAAAGAAAAATCCAATGCTATAAAAGTTAATACTTCATAGGAATCTAGAATATAAGATCTATGAACCAAGGTAAGCTGAATGTGATCAAACAGGAGCTGAAAAAAATTAAACATCAAAATTTTGGGTGTCAGTGAATTTAAATGGATGGGAATGGATGGATTTAATTAAGCCAATCATTACATATTTTACTGTGTGTAAGAATACCTTAGAAAAATTGAAGTAGCCCATATAGTCAATAAAATGTTAAGAAAAGCAGTATTGAGGCATAATCTCAAAGCTGACAATGATTAGTTTGATTACAAGGCAAACCATTCAAGAGCACAGTAATATACATCTAGATTCCAACCACTGATGCTGAAGAGGCCAAAGTTGAGCCGTTCTTTAATATCTTTTAGAAACAACAACAACAAAAGGCTTCACATTCCTTATAGGGGATTGGAATAATAAAGCAGGAAATCAAAAGATAATTGGAATAACAGGCATGTTAGGCTTTGGAGTACAAAATGAAACAGGGCAGAAACTAATAGAATTTCATCAGGATAACTTTCTGATTATAGCAATACTTTTTCAACAACCCACCAGAAAGTCAATATAGAATTCAGATTGGTTGTATAGTTTTCAGGCAAAGATGGAGAAGCTCTATACAGTCAGTTAAAACAAGACCTGAAACTGACTGGGTCAAAGCATTAGCTTCTTATTGGAAGATCTGGAAAACTTAAATGTGGCTACTGAATTAGAAAAGATCACTTTACATCCAAATCCTAAAAAAAAAAGGCCAAAGAATTTCAAACTACTAAACTGTACTCATTTCATATGCTAACAAGGTTATGCTTATAATTCTGCAAGGTAGGCTTCAGTAATATGTAAATTAAGAATTACCAGAACAGGTTGGTATTCAAAAAGGAAAAGAACTAGAGACCAAATTGCCAACATTCAGTGGATTATGGAGAAAGCAGGGGAATTCCAGAAAAACATCTACTACCACTTCATCGACCACACTAAAACCTTTGTGGATTATAACAAAATGTGGCACATGTTCCAAGAGGTAGGAGCACTAGATGCTCTTATTTGTTTCCTAAGGAATTTGCATGTGGACTAAGAAGCAATAGTTAGAAACAAACATGAAACAACTTAGTTTAATATTAGAAAAGGAGTATGATGAAATTGTCATCTTATTTATTTAATTTATATATAGAGTACATAATTGTGCAATGTCAATCTGAATAAATCAAAAGCTTGAAATTAAGATTTCCGGGAGAAAAATCAATCTCAGACATGCACATGTTACTACTTTGATGGCAAAGAGTGAAGAATAATTAAGGAGCCTTTTGATATGGATGAAAGAGGAAAATATAAAATTGGTTTGAAGCTTAACATTAAAAAAACAACCAAAAAACCCTAAAATCATGGCAACTGAACTAATTACTTTTGGACAAATATAGAAAAAATGGAAGCAGTGTCAGATTTAAAATTTAGGGGCTAAAAAATCTGGCTCTGCAGATGGTAACTGCAGCCATGAAATTAAAAGATGCTTGTTCCTTGGAAGGAAAGCTATGACAAATCTGGACAGCAATGCTAAGAAATAGAGATATCACCTTGCTAACAAAAGATATATTCAAAGCTACGGTTTTTCCAGTAGTAAAGTATGGCTGTGAGAGTTTTACTATGAGGAAAGCAGAGCACCACAGAGCCTACATTTTCAAATTGTAGTGCTGGAGAAGACTTTTAAAAAGTCCCTTAGACAGCAAGGAGATCAAATCAATCAATATTTAAAAATTAATTTAGACTATTTATTTGGAAGGATAAATGCTTAAATTCTTTGGTCTCATAATGAGAAGACCAAGAGGCAATGGAAAAGACCCTGGTGTTGGGAAAGATTAAAGGCAAAAGGAGGAGACAGCAGGAGATAAGATAGTATGATCTCTTCAGTAGTTTATATTCTAAAATTGGAATGACACAGAAAAGATTAGCATGGCTTTTGTATAAGGATGACATGCAGATTTGTGCATTAAAAAAAAAATAGATAGTGTCACGGAAGCAGCAAACATGAGCTTGGACAGACTTCAAGAGATAGTGAATAATAGGGCAACTAGATGGTGAAGTGGATAGATCACTGGTCTTGAACTCAGGGAGGTCCTGAGTTTAAATCTGATCTCACTCATTTAATACTTCTGGCAGTGTGACCCTGGGCAAGTTACTTAATCCCAATTGCCTCAGCAAAAAATAAATAAAATAAGTAATGAATAATAGAATAACCCATGATTCATGGGTTTATGAAGAATCAGACATAACTGAGAAACTGAATAACAATATACACAATAATCAGGATAAATTGGAAATAATGAACAGAGGATAGGCACTAGAATTAAAGGTGGAATAGAGTCAGGGAAGACTTCCTATAGATTAGCTGGAACTTGAAGGAAGTCAGGTGTTAGAGAACAGGAGAGAAGAATCCAAGGACAGTCAATAAAAATGCTTGGGTTGGGCAATTAAATGTTTTGGGTTTGTCACTGAATCACAGAATATGTCTTGGGGTATAAGTACTTGGAATGCTAGAGAATTTTATAATTGATTCTGGAAGGAAAAGGGTACTGGGCTTTATGTAGTGCTGGTAAGGTATGTAGGTGACATGGTCAGGCTTGTGCTTTAGGAAAGAATGTACAACAATGAGGAGAGACTTCTGTCAGATCACCCTGCAGGCTTTTTCAATAAAAAGGCATTCAGGGTCTGAAGTGGCTATAAAGGGATGTGCCTTTGTGTCAGAAGAAAGAAGAGGACATATGTGAGATACTGAAGGCAAAATTCATAGGTCTGAGCAACAGAATGTTTGGAGGTGGGAGATGAGAAAGAATATGGAGTCAAGCTTGGGTGGTGACTAGGAAGATGGAGATACCCTCAACAGTAATAGGAAAGTTAGGAAGAAGGACAGTTTTGAGCCAAAAAAAAGTGAACTTAGTTTTGGACAAGTAGAGTTTAAGATAAGGAAATGAAAGTTAAGTGACTTCCCAGAATCTCTCAACAAATGAGAAAACCCAGTGTTCAATCATTTCCAACTTTTCATTCTAATGTTTTTGCATATTTTACATATAGCCACAGAAAAAAACATAGGACTGTGTGATTTTTGAGAATTGTGGGTAACATGTGAGCAGTCAGTATTCAATAATGTTGCCATTTATGGTAATAATGTTATTACTTAAATATAATGAATTCATTGAGAGCTGTGGTATGGTGAATAGAGAACTAACCTTGGAGCTAGGAAGATCTAAGTTCATGTTCCAGTGGAAATCACTTAATCTTTTAGTGCTTCCAGACAACTCTCTAAAACTATAGGTTACAGAAAAGATGTTGATCAATATTTGGTAGAGAAGAGCTCTATCAAGAGCAGATGAAATACTAGGTCCATTCCTCCCATCAAATTCTTTATAATAGAGACTCTGTTTCTGGAATTGTCACCCTCTCTTTCTGAGCCTGGTAAATATTTTTATTTATTTATTTTTTTTTTTGCTGAGGCAATTGGGGTTAAGTGACTTGCCCAGGGTCACACAGCTGTTACGTGTCTGAGACCAGATTTGAACTCAGGTCCTCCTGACTTCAGGGCTGGTGCTCTATCCACTGCGCCACCTAGCTGCCCCCAAGCCTGGTAAATATTGAAGGACAATACAGAATGGAAATATCCCAATGGCTATTGGGAGAGGAAGGAAAAGGAAGCTATAGTAGGGAATGATGGCTTGGGAATATTATTCCTTGACTAGATATAGTAGGACAAACTTTTTTTGACTTATTTATCTTCATATCCTTTCCATTATAAGGCATGAGACACTTAATAAGCATTTGTTGAATGATATTAATTGCAAGCAAAAAAAATCACAAGATAGATGAGTATTTTCTGTTGTGGTAAATAAAAAATCATTTTAGAGGAATCTGGGTTAAATTATTAACCATTTTTGACCCACAAAATTCTTTATAGTAGAGATACATCCCTGTTCCTGGAATTGTTCCCTTCTTTCTCTGTGCCTGCTAAAATCCTACTCATATTTCATGATTGTTCAAATGCTAACTTCTTCATGAAGACTTTCTTATTCATTCTAGTTAGAAATTGTATTTAGAGGGATTTCTTGCATTTAAAATTTTTTTCTGCACATTTTTAATGATAATGTTTAACAAATATTTACTGAATGAAATAGTTTGAAATTATTTTATTGTCCCAACCATAGTGAGTGTTCAAACTTTGGAAGATGTTTTTCTCCCCAAACAATGGTAATGATTTTGCACTCATTCACTTTATTCAACTTTTTAAAAGAAAAATGACATTTTATTTTTTCTCCAATTACGTGTTAAAACAATTTTTAAAAGATTTTGAAAAAAAAAGTTTTGAAGTCTAATTTCTTTCCCCTTCCCTATCTCTGAGACAGTAAGCAATCTCATATAATTTATATGTGTGCAATCATGTAAGACATCTCCATATTAATCATTCTATATAAGAAGACATAAAAAAATAAAAGAAAGAAAGAAAGTAAAAAAATAGCATGCTGATTCAGTCTGTATTCAGGGAGTATCAATTCTTTCTCTGGAGGGAGATAGTATGCTTCATCATTAGTCCTTGGATCATTGCATTACTGAGAATAGCTAAGTCATTCACAATTCTTCATTGTACAATATGACTGCTACTGTGTACAGTGTTCTCCTGGTTCTTATTTCACTTTGCATAACATGTAAGTCTTTACAATTTTTCTGAAATCATCCTGCTTGTTACTTTTTATAGTACAATAATATTCCATCACAATCACAGATTGTTCACAACTTGTTCAGCTATTCCCTAATTGATGGGCATCCTCTCAATTTGCAATTCTTACCTACCACAAAAAAAAGCTTCTATAAATTTGAAAAAATAGGTCCTTCCTCTTGTTCTTTTTTTTGGGGGGGAGGGGGGAATGTTTGTGGGATGGAGACCTGGCAATGGTATTGCTGGATCAAAGGGTATACACAGTTTTATAGCTCTTGGGGATTAGTTTCAAATTACTCTCCAGAATGGGTGGATCAGTTCACAACTCCACCAAGAGTGCATTAATGTCCCAGTGTGATGACTTCATATCAGAACATAATTTAACAGCTTGTGCAACCTTAGCAGCTTCTGTCTGACATTTGCACTGATTCCCTGGATGTAATCTCAGTGCACATTAATCTATGACTCAGTTTTCCCTAGCTATTAATGGGTTTGTAAAACTGCTCCATGATACTAGCCTATACTCTGACTGTTGGCTCTTGATTTCAGCTGATCTAGAGTTTTTTTTTTTCTGTTAGCCTGATTTGCTTTCCAATATAAAGAACTGGGTTATTTCCAGGACTCCAGAATAATTCCATTACATATCATATTCTTCTCATACAAAATGCCCATTTCTGTTTGAAAAATAAGGGAATTACATAAGTAACTCATTTGCTCTGCTTTACCTTTGACAAACTTGGGCTTTGTCTGACTTGGCTTATCTAGACCATCTTAAATAACTCCACTATGCCAGCTACTTCTTTTCTTATTAGCTTTTTATTTTTCAAAATACATGCAAAGATAGTTTTCAACATTCACCTTTGCAAAACCTTATGTTTTTCTCCTTTTCTCTCCTCCTCCCCCTCCCCTAAACAACTAGGTAGCAAATAATCCGATATAGGCTAAACATGTGCAATTCTTCATTTAATTCTTTTTTTTTGGGGGGGGTAAGTGACTTGCCCAAGGTCACACAGCTAGAACATGTTAAGTGTCTGAGGTCAGATTTGAACTCACGTCTTCCTGACTTCAGGGCTGGTGCTCTATCCACTGCGCCACCTAGCTGCCCCATGTGCATTTCTTCTAAACATATTTCCACATTTATCATGCTGCACAAGAAAAATCAGATCAAAAGAGAAAAAAGAAAAAAACAAACATGCAAACAACAGCAACAACAAAGGTGAAAATATTATGTTGTGATCCACATTAATCCTCTCTCTGGATGCAGATGACTCTCTCCATCACAAGTCTACTGAATTGGCCTGAATCACTTCATTGTTGAAAAGAGGCAAATCCATCACAGTTTATCATCACATAATCTTGTTGCTGCGTACAATGTTCTCTTGGTTCAACTCACTTCACATAGCATTAATTTATATAAGTCTCTTCAGGCCTTTCTGAAATCATCTTGCTGATTGTTTCTTTTAGAACAATAATATTCTGTTACATTTTGCATATGTGGGGTCCTTTTCCTTTTCTATTGATCTCTTTGGGATCCAGACCTAGTAAAGATACTGCTGGATCAAAGAGTGGAAACAGTTACAGATTGCTTTCAAAAATAGTTGAATCAGTTCACAACTCCAACAACAATGTATTAGTGTTCAGTTTTCCCACATCCCCTCCAACGTTTATCATTATCTTTTCCTGTCACCTTAGCCAATCTGAGAGGGATGAAGTGGTGCTTTGGAGTCATCTTAATTTATATTTCTCTAATCAATGTTGATTTAGAGCATTTTTCATGACTAGAAATGGCTTTAATTTCTTTGTCTAAAAATTGTCTTCATATCCTTTGACCATTTATCAATTGGAATTGAATGGCTTATATTCTTAAATTCTTAAATTTCTACATATTTTAGAAATAAGGACTTCATCAGAGATATTGGATGTAAAATGTCCCCCCCTTCTACCTCTCAGCTATCTGCTTCCCTTCTAATTTTGACTGCATTGGTTTTGTTTGTGCAAAAGCTTTTTAATTTAATGTAATCAGAATTATCCATTTTGCCTTTCATAATCTTCTCTAGTTCTTCCATCAGTTTGACACAGATCTTTTCTTGTTGTCCTAATTTGATATAGTATCACTCTTTATGTCTAAACCATGAATCTATTTTGACCTTATCTTCATATAAGGTGTGAAGTGTTGGTTAATGCCTAGTTCTTGCCATACTATTTTCCAATTTTTCCAGCAGTTTTTGTCAAATAGTGAGTTCTGGAGTCTTTGGGTTTATCAAATACGAGATTACTATGGTCATTGAATATTCCACAACACTTCCAATAAGTTTTCTTGGTGATATTTGACAATTTGGGCCTACATGGCCCAACATGGTGCTAGGGATGCAAAGACAAAATTTATTAGTTACTGCTCTCAAGGACTCTAAATTCTATTGTGTGTGTGAGGGGGAATTGGGTAGAAAACAATATATATACTGATAAATACAAAATATATATACAAAACAAAAATAAAGCAATTTAGAGTCAAAGAAGCCACAGCTACCTGATAGATGGTATTTGAACTGAGTGTGGGCTAAGTGTAAGTAAGTATAAGTAAGGAAAGGGAACATGTGTCAGGTACCTCCTTTGCAAAGGCACAAAGGCAAGAGATGAGATGCTGTATATTAGGAGCATCAAGTAGTCCAATTTGGCTGGGAAACAAAACCTGTGAGAAGAAAGTAATATGTAACCATTCTGGACAGATTGGCTGGAGCCAGATTGTGAAAGGCTTTAAATGCTAAATGAGAAGTTTGTAGTTTATTCTAGGGTGACTGAGAGTCATTGCAGCTTTTGGAGAAGGCAATCCCTTGTAACTTAGGATCCATGAGGAAATAAAACAATGAAATCTATCCTTTAATAGAAATGCGGAAACATTATAAGTAGAGCCAGAAGACCAAAATTGTTGATAACTTAAATGTATGTGCAGTAATGAAATAAATTATTTCTATTGTTTATTCATTGTCAGGATGAGAAACATAATAAAATATTCTCAAAGACTGACTGAATAACAATAATATAAAATATTTGTAGGCAATATCATTGTAAATATATTTAAACTTGACTCACTTTTATGTAACTTGCATTCTTTATATTCTGATACTTAATTATCTTGCAAAAACCATTTCTGTATAAATCATTTAGCTAAGAGACCAACAGCTTTGCATTTTTATCATGAGTATTTGAATACTTATTCAAATACTCAGAAGGAGCATGACCATATATTATGGAAAAAAATGCCCAAGTACTATATCTTTGTTCTTTGGCTCTTTAATGCAGATGAGATTGAATAACATAATAAATGTCAATTCTCTGCCCCAGCAAAATAAAAAAGCAGAACCATCCCTAAAATTGATCATTTCTTACCCCAAATGGTTTTATTTGGTGGTAGTTAAGGAAATTATCTATGATCTTTCCAAGTGGTCATAGAATACTTTGACAATTAACCACAAAAAGCTATGTATAGATGAGGGAACATAGGGAGACTGGGACTTAGGAAGGGGGAAGGGAAAGGAAATGAATGAGGAGAGTGTTTTAGGTCTTGCATAATTCTTGAATTTTTAGGTTCTAGTCTTTTCTCCCCAACTAGCCTGCAATTTTATGGAGTGTAAGAAAATCTGTCTTGTAATCTGTTTTTCCTGTGTAAATAAAATCCTACTCTTGATGGAAGGTATAGAATATTTCTTGAATGAATGAATGAAAAAATATTTGTTAAGCACTTAATATGGTTTTAGGACGATGCTAAGTGCTAGAGATGCAAATATGAAACAGATACAGTACTTGCCTTCAGAAACTTCCATTCTAATTCACAGAATATTTATTAAGCACCTATTATGTGCCAGATATTGAACCGAATGCTGGGGATACAAATAAAAGGAATCTATATAGTCTCAATTCTCAAGAAACTTACATTCTTTTTTTATTAAAACTTTTTATTTGCAAAACATATGTATGGGTAATTCTTCAATATTAACCTTTACAAAGCTTTCTGTTACAAATTTTTCCCCCCTACTCCCCACCCCTCCCCTAGATGGCAGGATATCCACTACATGTTAATTATGTTAAAATACTTGACAAATCGAATATATGTATACATATTTCCACACATCATTGTTGTGCCAGAAAAATTGTATCTACAAGAAAAAAATATCAGAGAAAGGAAACACAATGCAAGCAAACATCAATAGAGAGCATGAAAATGTTATGTTGTGGTCCACATTTCATATCCCTCTCTCTGGGTATATATGGCTTTCTTCACTGAACAATTGGAACTGGTTTGAAACATTTCATTGTTGAAGAGAGCCATGTCCATCAGAATTGAGCATCATATAGTATTGTTGTTGCTGTGTATAATGTTCTCTTGGTTCTGCTGATTTCACTCAGCATCAGAGCATGCAAGTCTCTCCAGGCCTCTCTGAAATCATCCTGCGGGTTGAAGAAACTTACATTCTAATGGGGGATACAACATATATAGAACTGCTTGAAGAGGGGAAAGATTAAGATAAATTAGTTGGGGAAATATGTGAGTAGTTTAGGAGAAAAAGTACCTGACCTGGAATGGTAATGACAATTCTGGACAATTCAGAGGAGAATAAGATGAAATATGGCTGGAGTTATAAAATGGTGGTCCTGGGGAAGAAGGTTTTAATGAGAAGGACAAGGTACTTGGGGTAGAGTATATGGCAATTCGACAAGCAAGGAAAACTAGAAGTTGGTAGATTGTGAAAGGTATTTTCTAAAGCACAGGTAAATTAGTATAGCCTTAGGAAGGAAAGAAGCATTTATTAAATGCCTAGTAAGTATAAAGCCTCATAAAATGCCTGTACTAATAACTTTGTAAATATTATCTCATTTTATCTCCACAATACTGTGAGGCAGGTACTATTTTATCCCCATTTTATTGTTGATAGAGATTAAATGGCTTGCTCAGTATCCATAGCCACTAAGTAGATTTGAACCCAGATTTTCCTGACTCAGAGTCCAATTCTCTATCCATTTCACTACCCAGTTATCTTATGGACATAGATTGACATCCAGGAGTGGCCAGGTGGTACAGTAGATAGAATGCAAAGCTTGGAATCAGGAGGACTCATTTTCAGGAAGGCAAATTCAGCCTCAGATTGCTACTAGTTGTGTGACCATGGGCAAGTCACTTAATCCTGTTTGCCCCAGTTTCCTCATTTGAGCTGGAAAAGGAATTGGCAAATCACTCCTGTACCTTTGCCAAGATAACCTTAAATGGATCATGAACAACTGAATAACAACAAGTCTAGGAGCAATGTCAGAATTGATTTGATTATGGTTCCAAAAGGGCAACAAGGATAGAGAGCTAGCCTGGGAGCAAAAAGACCTGGAGTTCAAATCCTATCTCTGACACACAGTGGCTTAGTGACCCAACTTTCCAAAACTATAAATTGCAGAAAAGTAGCCAGCCTGCATTGTTAGAGGAAAATTAGTTATCTGACAGTTGTCTTTCACAGTGAAATAATGGATTTAGCTCTAATCCTTAATCTACCCTGAACTAAATGGAGGTGAAGGAAGATAAGCACTTTGCAGCAAGACAGATGGCTAGGTGACAGCAGGAATTTCAAGTGAAGCATAGAAGAGGTGGGATAAAGAAGGCATTCACCCTGACAGCCTAGATTAAGTCTGGAGTTCTACAAGTGACAGAGTGATGTCAATCAATCAATTAATAAACATTTATTAAATATAACAGGCACTGTACTAAGCTGAGTATACAAAGATAGATAGAAGATAGTCCTTGCCCTCAAGGAACTTGCAATCTAATGGAGAATATAATTGAAAACACACTCTAAAGAATAAATAGGAGGGTCAATGTTGAAGAATTACCCATACATATGTTTTGCAAATAAAAAGCTTTAATAAAGGAAAAAAAAAGAAAGACTCACAAACTTTTCTAATTCCTTTTAAAATAAAAATATGATTCCCCCCCAAAAAAAGGACAAATAGGAAACAATTAATAGAGGTTAATAGAGGGTTATTGATTCTGTTATTGTTATTGTTGTTGTCCTTCATTCTAGAAGATCACCATGGTATCAGGATGGTGAAATGTGAACATAACATGCAAGTGAAATGGATTTATGTGAGAGAGGGCTGTGCCAGGTCACCTGTCTCACTTTCCTCTCTGGAGCCATGTGGGACCAGTGGCAAGAATTGCCAGACAACACTCCTCTCTCTCCTTTCTTTCCTTCTGAACTCCCTTCCTCTCTTCCTCTCTTTCCGCCCTCCCTCTAAGGAATATAAATTTTGATTGCTGAAATCTCACAAGATATCTTAAGGTTCATGGGATAAATTTCTTTCTTAGGGATCATGCCTTAAATCCAAATTTCTTTGGCTCTCATTGACTGGCCAATAAAAATGCCCCAGTTCAAGCTCTTCTGGATCATTGTTTGGGCCCTGATTGCCTCAGAGTGAATGTAAATAGTACTTGTTTCTGTATTCACCAAAAATCCTGTGGGTCTTCCCCTTAGATTGATTTTTTTTTTAAACTAGATTAAAAAAAAAAGCATTCTTTGCTTCATTTCTTTCTTACCTACCTTTAATCACTTAATGGACATTGCCTCAGTCAAACTGAAACTTGTTAAAGACTTTAGCTTAAAAAGGTCAAGGTCTCCCACTACATCCATGATCAATAATATATCTTGTTATATCTCTTGCCACTGGACCCAGAGGGCTCTGGAGGAGAAAGTGAGGCTGGTGACTTTGCACAGCCCTCCTTCACTTAAATCCAATTCACTTGCATATATCACTTCCCAGATATCATGGTCCTCTTGGAGAATGAAGGGCACACAACAATTAACAATAGAATTAAAAGGGATTGGTTGAAAAAAGCTTCCTGTGAAAGATGGGATTTTAGTTGCCACTTAAATCAGGGAGGTCAGTAGACAGAGCAGAGGAGCAACAGCATTCCAGGCATGAGGGAAAGCTAGGGAAAAATGTCTGGAGCAGCCAGGGTCACAGGATGTAAAAATGTATGTTGAATACAAGACCAAGATGGCAGAGTAGAGGCAGGAACGCTTCTCCTACCACTACTTGCTCCCAATACCTTTAAATAAATCTAAACAAATTCTAGAGCAGCAGAACCCATAAAAAGATGGAGTGAAACAATTTTTCAGCACAGGACAACTTGGTAGGAAAAGTTTGTCAAACCAGGGAGAGAGTGGAGGCAATGCTTCACAAGCCAGGCTAACATAGCCCAGGCCTTAGCAAACCAGGAGCCGGCCTTGGGAGACATTGAATCAGCAGCAGCAGCAGTTTCCAGAGTTCCCAGTCCATGGATAGTAAGGGAGTCAAACAACTGGTCAGAAGGATATTCCAGGAGGCTCTTTGCCAGCAGACAGGATTCAGTTGCTTGCACTTACTCCAGGTTCTTGGTAGCTTTATGGGTCATAGGGAAGGGCAGTGACAGAGAAGGACATGAATTTTACAGTCCAAGCTCCTGCCTCAGGAGAGCTGAGAAGAGTTAGTCTCAGTCCTTAAGGAGACCTTTTGTTCTTAAGTAGGCCTTTTGTTGTTTCAAATGGACCTTTACAGCAGTAGGCCCAGGTTAAATTCCTTGTCCAATTCCTTACATTGACATATCCCCATAGAATTCAAGCAGGAAAGCCAAGTTATGATATTAACCTCCAAAGTTATTTATCTCACATAAAAGAACTTACTTCTTTGCAGGTTCATTAAGAACTGCCACCTTATGACAGTAAGTTCTCCAGGAACTTTGCCTGCCTTATTATGTCTTTCTCTTCCCTATAGTTAATTTTTAGAAGTAATTTACTTGCTAAGTGCCAATGACTAACTCCTTTTAGGATTAGTCTGCTTGCTTTGCTATGCTATGAACCCACAATGGTGGGTTCTTTAGAAACTTGCCTCACCTTATGGTATCTTCCCCTTTAAAGGCATTTCCCCCTCCTTAATGGCTAAAAATCCCTTATGGAAATTAGCCAATTGTCAGCAGTATAATAAAATTTTTGCTTCTTGATTTGGAAATAGTCTAAACCTGCAAATTATTTTGAGACCCCTGGAAACACTGGCCTAGAATCCCAATATATTTTGGGGTCCAACTCTGCTCTCCAACATTTGATAGATTGTAAAGAGGATATATCTGGGAAGGGTTAGCACTTCTGCACTCTGTTTTTTTATTTTTTTAAATTTTTTTTAAAATTATTTTTTAAATTTTATTTGCATAACATATGTGTGGTTAATTCTTCAACAATAACCCTTACATAGCTTTCTGTTACAAATTTTCCCCCCAACTCCCCACCCCTCCCCTAGATGGCAGGATATCCACTACATGATAATTATGTTAAAATATTGGCAAATCGAATATATGTATACATATTTCCAAACTTATCATTGTTGTGCAAGAAAAATCTTATCTACACAAACGATATATCAGATAAAGGAAACACAATGCAAGCAAACATCAATCAAGGAGTATGAGAATGTTATGTTGTGGTCCACATTTCACATCCCTCTCTCTGGGTGTATATGGCTTTCTTCAGTGAACAATTGGAGGTGGTTTGAAACATTTCATTGTTGAAGAGAGCCATGTCCATCAGAATTGATCGTCATATAGTACTGTTGTTGCCGTGTATAATGATCTCCTGGTTCTGCTCATTTCACTCAGCATCAGTTCATGTAAGTCTCTCCAGGCCTCTCTGAAATCATCTTGCTGGTCATTTCTTACAGAACAATAATATTCCATAATATTCATATACCATAATTTATTCAGCCATTCTCCAATTGAAGGGCATCTATTCAATTTCCAGTTTCTAGCCACTACAAAAAGGGCTGCCACAAACATTCTTGCACATGTGGGGCCTTTTCCTTCCTTTATGATTTCTTTGGGATATAAGCCCAATAGAAATGCTGCTGGGTCAAAGGGTATGCACAGTTTGATAACTTTTTGAGCATAGCTCCAAATTGTTCTCCAGAATGGCTGTATCCGTTCACAGCTCCACCAACAATGCATCAGTGTCCCAGCCCTCCCACAACCCCTCCAACATTCATCATTAACTTTTCCTGTCATTTTAGCCAATCTGACAGGTGTGAAGTGGTACCTCAGGGTTGTCTTGATTTGCATTTCTCTGATCAACAGTGATTTGGAGCACCTTTTCATATGACTATAAATAGTTTTAATTTCATCCTCTGAAAATTGTCTGTTCATATCCTTTGACCATTTATTGATTGGAGAATGGCTTGAATTTTTATAAATATGAGACAATTCTCTATATATTTTAGAGATGAGACCTTTATCAGAACCCTTAAATGTAAAGATGATTTCCCAATTTATTGCTTCCCTCCTAATCTTGTCTGCATTGATTTTGTTTGTACAAAAACTTTTTAACTTAATATAGTCAAAGTTATCTATCTGGTTTTCAATTAAGAGTTCCAGTTCTTCTTTGGACATAAATTTATTCCATCTCCAAAGGTCTGAGAGGTGAACTATATTACATTCCTCTAATTTACTTATAGTATCACTCTTTATATCCAGATCATGAACCCATTTAGATCTTATCTTGGTATGTGGTGTTAGATGTGGGTCAAGCCCTAATTTCTTCCACACTAGTTTCCAGTTTTCCCAGCAGTTTTTGTCAAATAGTGAATACTTATCCCAAAAGCTGGGGTCTTTGGGTTTATCAAAAACCAAATCTGCACTCTCTTTATACCATCACTAGCACAACAGAGCTTGTGGCTGCAGTGGAATGGGGACCCTTCTCACAGTTCCAATGCAGAAAAGATTGCTTCTGGTTACCCACAGAGCAGAGCACACACACCAGCAGAGGAATAAACACCTCCCTACATCATCCTACCTTGAAAGCTCTGAAAACTTACAGATTTCTAGAAATACATAGTTACACAAAACCCCTGAACCTTGAAACAGCATACACCCTCTGGTCTGGAAGCAGAGCCCTCCTTTAGCAAGTTAAAAGTCAAGTAATAGACTGAGAATATAAGCAAATAACAGAAAAAATGTGACATAGAAAGTTATTATGGTGACAAGGAAGATCAAAACCCACACTCAGAAAATAACAAAATCAAATTTCCTCTATCCATAGCCCCTGAATGTGTCTCAGGCCATAGGAGAACTCAAAAAAGATTTTGAAAATCAAGTAAGAGAGGTAGAAGAAAAATTGAAAAGAGATAAAAGTGATGCAAGAAAATCATGAAAAAAAAGTCAACCACTTGGTAGACTGAGACACCAAAAAGAAAAAAAAGAAATAACACCTTAAAAAAACAGACTAGGCCAAATGGTAAAAGAGGAACAAAAAGTCAATGAGAAGAATATCTTAAAAAAACTGAATTGGTTAAATGGAAAAGGAGGTACAAAAGCTCACTGATGAAAAGAATTCCTTAAAAATTAAAATTGAGCACATGGAAGCTAATGACTTTATGAGAAATTAAGAAAAAATAAAACAAAACCAAAAGAATTAAAAAAATAGAAGACAATGGAAAATATCTCAATGGAAAAACAACTGACCTGGAAAATAGATCTAGGAAAGATAATTTTAAAATGATTGGACTACTTGAAAACCAAGATTTTAAAAAAGCCTAGACATCATCTTTCAATAAATTATCAAGGAAAACTGCCCTGATTATTCTAGAACTAGAGGATCACATCTTCAAAAAGATCCTTATATAAAATCTCCTAATGTATTATAGTCAAATTCCAGAATTTCCAAGTCAAGGAGAAATGCTACAGGCAGCCTGAAAGAAACAATTCAAGTCGGGATAACAGAAGATCTAGCATCTTCTATATTAAAGGACTATGTTAAAGGAGGACTTAGAATATTGTATCCTGGAGGGGAAGGGAGCCAAGAATCACCAATAAAATTGACAATAATCCTTTCTGGGGGGGAAAAGTTCATATTCAATGAAATAAAGGACTTTCAAGCATTCTTGATGAGAAGATCAGTACTGAATAGAAAATTTTACTTTCAAATTCAAGACTCAAGAGAAGCATAAGAAGGTAACCAGGAAAGGGAAATTATAAGGGACTTTAATAAGGTTAAACTGTTTACATTTCTACATGGAAAGGTGATACTTGTAACTCATGTGACACTTGTAACTCATAAGAACTTTCTCATTAATAGGGCAGTTAAAAGGAGTAAAGACAGAGGGCACAGGTATTAGTTGAATGTGAAGGAATAATATCTAAAAAAATAAAATTAAGGGCTGAGAGAGGAATATACTAGGAGAAAGGGAAAGGAAAAGGTAGAATGGGAGTACATTATCAAACAAAATTTTGGGGCAAGAAAAATTTTTTACAATGGAGGGGAAGAAGGAGAAGGTAAGGGGGGAGTGAGTGAACTTTCATCAGAATTGGCTCAGGAGGGAGAATCACATACACACTCAATTGGGTAGAGAAATCTATTTTACCCTAAAGGATTGGAGGGGAGGGGAAAGGGAGGATAAAAGAGGAGGAGGGTGATAGAAGGGAGGGCAGATTGGGGGAGAGATAGTCAGAAGCAAAACACTTTTGAGGTAGGACTGGGTGAAAGGAGAGGGAAGGAGAATACAGTTTGCAAGAGCAATTGTTTTTATTTTATTTTATTTTTCTCAATAGTATTTTATTTCTTCAACTACACAAGTAGTTTCAGTATCCATTTTTGTAAAATTTTGTGTTCTAATTTTTTTCCTCCCTTCCTCCCTTACCTCCCTCTCCCCAAGACAACAATCTGACAGATTATACATGTACAACCCTTTTAAATGTATTTCCATATTTGTCATGTTATGCAAGAAAAATCAGACCACATGAGGGCAGCTAGGTGGTGCAGTGGATAGAGCACCAGCCCTGAAGTCAGGATGACCTGAGTTTAAATCTGGTATGAGACACTTAGTACTTCCTCTCTGTGTGACCCTAAGCAAGTCTCTCTTCCTCTCTGTGTGACCCCAATTGCCTCGGTAAAAAAAAAAAAAAAAAGAAAAGAAAAGAAAAGAAAGAAAAAGAAAAATCAGACCTCATTGTGGAAAAGAGCCAAATTCATCACAGTTGATCATCACATAATCTTGTTATTGTTTACAATGCTCTCCTGATTCTGCTCACTTCGTTCAGCATCAGGACATGTAAGTCTTTCCAGGCTTTTTGGAAATCAGCCTGCTCATCATTTCTTTTTCTTTTTTTTTATTCGCAAAACATATGTATGGATAATTCTTCAACATTAACTCTTACAAAGTTTTCTGTTACAAATTTTTCCTCCCTACTCCCTACCCCTCCCCTAGATGGCAGGATATCCACTACATGTTAATTATGTTAAAATACTTGACAAATCGAATATATGTATACATATTTCCACATTTATCATTGTTGTGCCAGAAAAATTGTATCTACAAGAAAAAAATATCAGAGAAAGGAAACACAATGCAAGCAAACATCAATAGAGAGCATGGAAATGTTATGTTGTGGTCCACATTTCACATCCCTCTCTCTGGGTATATATGGCTTTCTTCACTGAACAATTGGAAGTGGTTTGAAACATCTCATTGTTGAAGAGAGCCATGTCCATCAGAATTGATCATCGTATAGTCTTGTTGTTGCTGTGTATAATGATCTCCTGGTTCTGCTCATTTCACTCAGCATCAGTTCATGCAAGTCTCTCCAGGCCTCTCTGAAATTGTCCTGCTGGTCGTTTCTTACAGAACAATAATATTCCATGACATTCATATACCATAATTTATTCAGCCATTCTCCAATTGATGGGCATCCACTCAGTCTCCAGTTTCTAGCCACTACAAAAAGGGCTGCCACAAACATTCTTGCACATGTGGGTCCCTTTCCTTCCTTTAAGATCTCTTTGGGATATAAGCCCAATAGAAATGCTGCTGGGTCAAAGGGTATGCACAGTTTGATAACTTTTTGCTGCTCATCACTTCTTAACAATAATATTCCATAACATTCATATACCATAATCCATTCAGCCATTCCCCAACTGATGGGCATCCATTCTATTTCCAATTTCAAAAGAACTGCTACAAACATTTTTCCATATGAGGGTCCTTTTCCCTCTTTTATGATCTCTTTGGAATATAGACACAGTAGTAAAACTGCTGGATCAAAGGATATGCACAGTTTTACAGCCCCTTTGGCCATAGTTCCAAGTTAACAAAAATAATTGTGGGGGGGGAGGAGAAACTTGTAACAACTTTCTCTAATAAAGGCCTCATTTCTCAAATGTAGTGAAACTAAGTCAAACTTATAAATAAAAGAATCATTCCCCATTTGATAAATGATCAGAAGATATGAACAGTTTTCAAATGAAGTAATCAAAACAATCTATAGCCATGTGAAAAAATGTTCTAACTCACTACTGATTGGAGAAATACAAATTAAAACAATTTTGAATTACGACCACATATCTATTAGATTGGCTTATAGGACAGAAAAGGAAAATGACAAATGTTGGAGGGTATATGGGAAAAATAAAAAATTAATGCATTGCTGGTGGAATTGTGAACTGATTCAACCAATCTGGAACAATTTGGAACTATGCCCAAAAGGCAGAAAACCTTTGACCTATCAATACTACTACTAAATCCATATCCTAAAAGACATAAAAAATCATAAAGGAAAGGGAGCTACATGTACAAAAATATTTATAGCAACTCTTTCCTAGGGGCAAAGAATTGGAAATATGGATGCCCATAATTGGGGAATTGCTGAATAAATTGTGGTATGTGATTATGATAGAACACTATTGTGCTATAAGAAATGATTAGCAAAATGCTCTTAGAAAAACTTAGAAAGGCTTCCATGAGCTGATGCAAAGTGAAATGAACTCTGTACAAAGTAATAGCAATATTATAAGATGGTCAGTTTTGAATAACATATCTATTCTGAATAAAATAATGATCCAAGACGACTCTTAAGGAGTTATGATGAAAAGTGTTATCCATGCTGAGAAAGAACTGATGTTGTCTGTATGCAGATTGAAGCATACTTTTTTTAAACTTTATTTTTCTTGAGGGTTTTTTTTTTGGTCTGTTTTCTTTCACAACATGATTATTATGGAAATATTTTACATGACTTCACATGTGTAACCTATATTGAATTGCTTGCATTCTCAATGGGAGGGTCAGTTAAGAAGGTAGGAAGGAAAAGGATATGGAAGTTTAATAAATGAATGTAAAAATTATTTTTACATGTAACTGGGGGAAAAGGAAATACTAAATGGAACAAAAAGAAAAAAGAAAAGTATATATTGGAAAGTCAGGTGTGACAAGACTGGAAAGGTGGTGATAGGGTATGTTATGAAGAATTGTGAACGCCAAACAGAACAATTTATATTTATCTAATCCTAGAGACGATTGGAAATAATGGTTTTGGGAGGGGGGCAGGGTGCAACATTATCAGACTGCACTTTAGTAGCTGATTGGATTGGATGGATTGGAATGGGAGAGATTTGAGCAGACTAATCCATAAGTAGGCTATTGCAATAATTTATTTATGAGGAGGTGAAGGTGTCCCCTAGAGTGGTGGCAGTATCACAGGGGAAAAAGGATCATGTTTGAGAGATAATGCAAAAGTGAGATAGATAAGTTTTAGCAACAAATTAGACACAGGGGCTTGAGACAGTGAGAGTGTGAGGAATCCAGGATGGCTACTAGGTTGTAAGCTTGAGGGATTGGGAGGATGGTGTGACCCTCTACAGTAATAGGGAAAGTAGGAGTAGGAAGGGCTTAGGGGAAAAAATAATAAATTCCATTTTGGACATGTTAAGTTTAAGATGTCTACTGGACCTCTAGTTCGAGATGTCTGAAAGGCAGTTGGAGAGTGAAGATTGGAGGTCAGCAGAGAAATTGGGACAGGAAAGGTAGGTTTGGGAATCCTTAGCCAAGAGATAGTTATTAAATCCTTGAGATTTGATAAGTTCATTAAGTAAAGTAGTAGAAAAGAGGGCCCAGGACAGAATTCTTGAAGGTTACCTAAAGTTAGGGAGTGATCTGGAGAAGCATCCAGCAAAGGAGATTGAGAAGAAGTTAGATAAATAGGAGGAGAACTTGGAGAAAGTGGTATCTGGAAAACCTAAAGAGAATAGAGTATCACAGAGGAGAAAGTGGCCAACTGTTCCAAAGGTTGCAGAAAAGTCAAGGAGAATAAGGATGCCAACTTCGGAGAGAGCAATTTTAGTGAAATGATAAGACTGGAAGCCAGATTGAAAGTGGTTAAGAAAAGAGTAAGAGGAGAAAACCTAGAGGCACTTATTGTAGTCTTCCAAAATAAAATCAGAAATCCTGTTAATTTTTTTAAATTGCAGTTTCTTGATCTAGTTGAAGCAGATTTTTTATGAAGAAAAAAACCTTATTAAGCAATAAATAACTATTTGATTTATGTTCAAGACATCTTAAATTCTACCTTGTACAAGAGCTATTCCTAGTTATTCCCATTGTTTCTGTTTTCCCTCTAGGATTTTTATATTTTATGTGCATGATTGTTTGTGTTTTGGTTTTTCCATTAGAGCGTGAGCTTCTTGAAGATGGGCACTGTGTTTTTGCTCTTTTCTGTATCCCCAGCTCTTAGCACAGTGCCTGACAAGAAATGTTTGTTAATTGATTGATTCAATATTGCCTTCTCCACAAAAGGCTCATCAGCAGGTAAGTCCTGGTACTTAAAAAATATTGTCTAGGCACAAATAGTGAATGATTATAATAATATAGTATCTGATAAATCCAAAGACTCTAGCTTCTGGGATAAGAACTCACTATTTGACAAAAATTGCTGGGAAAATTGGGAAATAGTATGGCAGAAACTAGGCATTGGCTAACATCTCACAAGGTAAGTTCAAAATGGGTTCATGATTTAGACATATGGCAAATTAGTAGAACAAGAGATTGTCTACCTGTAAGATCTGTGGAGAAGGGAGGAATTTATACCCAAGGAAGAATTAGAGAACATTATGAAATGTGAAATGTATAATTTTGATTATATTAATTTGAAAAGTTTTTGCAGAAACAAAACCAATGCAGCCAAGATTAGAAGGGAAACAGAAAGCTGGGAAACAGCTTTTACAACCAATGTTTTTGATAAAGGCCTCATTTTCAAAATGTATATAAAATTTAGTCAAATTTATAAGAATACAAGTTATTCCCCAATTGGTAAATGATCAAAGAATATGAACAGAAAATTTTCAGATGAAGAAATTAAAACCATTTTTAGTCATATGAAAAAATGCTCTAAATCACTATTGATTAGAAAAATGCAAATTAAGACAACTCTGAGGTGCCACTTCACTCCTCTCACATTGGCTAAGATGACAGGAAAACATGATAAATATTGGAAGAAAATGTAGAAAAACTGGGACGCTAGTGAATTGTTGGTGGAATTGTGAAATGATCCAACCATTCTGGAGAACAAATTTGGACCTATGTCCATGGGGCTATAAAACTGCATACCTTTTGATTCAGCAGTCTCATTACTGCATCTATTTCCCAAATAGATCATAAAAGAGGGAAAAGGACATACATGTATAAAGATGTTTGTAGCAGCTCTTTTTGTAGTGGTAAGGAATTGGAAATTGAGTGGATGCCCATCAATTAAAGAATGGCTTGAATAAGTTATAGTATAATGAAGGTAATGGAATATTATTTTTATTATTTTTTTATTTTTTATTTTTATTTTTTTTTATTAAAGCTTTTTATTTGTATAACATATGTATGGGTAGTTCCCCAACATTGATCTTTACAAAGCTTTCCATTACAAATTTTACTCCCAGTCCCCTCCCCTCCCCTAGATGGCAGGAAGTCCACTACATGTTAATAATGTTGAAATGCTTGAGAAGTTATGCAAGAAAAATCCTATCAACAAGAAAAAAAAAAAAGAATCAGAGAAAGGCAACACAATGCAAGCAAATGTCAATAGAGATCATGAAAATGTTACGTTGTGGTCCATATTTCATTTCCCTCTCTCTGGGTGTATATGGTTTTCTTCAGTGAACAATTGGAACTGGTTTGAGACAATTCTTTGTTGCAGAGAGCCATGTCCATCAGAATTGATCATCATGTAATACTGTTGTTGCTGTGTATGATGATCTCCTGGTTCTGCTCGTTTCACTCAGCATCAGTTCATGCAAGTCCCTCCAGGCCTCTCTGAAATCGTCCTGCTGTGGAATATTATTTTTATAAAAGAAATGATCAACAGGCTGATTTCAGAAAAGTCTGAAAAGACTTATATGAATTGATACTGAGTGAAGTATAGAACAAAAAGAACATTGTACACAGTAACAAGATTATATGATGATCAACTGTGATGGACTTTTGGCTTTTTCACTGATTCAAAGCAATTCCAATAGACTTGTGATGGAAAATGCCAACTGCAACCAAATCAAAGAATAGTATTTTCACTTTTTTTTTTGATGGTTTTTTTTTCTGTCTCATGGTTTTTCCTCTTTGGTCTGATTTTTCTTGCATAACATGGCAAATATAAAAAATATATTTAAAAGGATTGCACATGTTTAACCCATATTCAATTGCTTGCTGTCTTGGAGAGTGGGGAGGTAAGGAAAGGGGGAAGAAAAATATCGAACACAAAATTTACAAAAATGAATGTTGACAAGTATCTTTACATGTATTTGGGAAAATAAAACACTATTAAGGGGAAAAAAAGAAGAGAAAATATTGTCTAGGATTGGGAGAATGATTCTCACTGTACTCTGCCCCTGTAATATCACATGTGAAGTATTATATTCATGAGTGACACTGATAAGCTGATCTGTTCAGAAGAAGGTGACCATGAGTGGGGATGGGGAGAGGGACACAGATATGATAGCTCTACAAATACTTGAAGAGTTGTGCTTTGTCGACTTAGCTTCAGAGGACTGAATTAGGAACAGTGGAAGTTATAGAGGACTATTTAGACTCAGTAGTAAATGAAAACTTCCTAATAATTAAAGCTATCTAAAATTGGGAAAGCACTGCCTTTGGAATCAATGGGTTTTTCATTACATAAGGATTCTAAGTAAATTCTCAGTGAATTTTGGTGGAGAGGGACCAAGTTGTAGTCTTGTAAATTAGCAAGGGTAGAGTTGTATAAGGATAATTGATTGAACCTATAGTTTCTAAATTATAGATTGATTGAAACAATGGGTGAATGTAAAACATGTATTAAGAATTCACTATGTCTGGTAAGCACAGTTTTAAACTCTTACCTTCAAGAAACTTACAAATTAATGGGATAAACAAAGTAAGGAGATAGTGGAAACTTGAGATGGTGTTGGAGGACACCCTCAACTCAAGAATAAAGGCAGAATACATCCGATTATAGTTTTTGGTTCTATAACTAGAGAGGGAGGTTAACTAGTGGACGGGGCAGCCAACAACCTGAGGAATTCGCCCTAGAGTTGAAGTTCCCTAAGAGGTAGAAGAAGGTTAAAAAGACAAATTCCAAAAGGCAAGTAATAAAGAAGCCTAGGAGCCTAGCAAATTCTTATACTTAGATGAAATGTATCTTTCTAATTTCTATGAGCAAATGGATAATTTAATGTGGCAAACTAAAGTGCCAGTACTTTTCAGTCAGTCTAATGTTCCAATAGTTTGTTAAAGGAGAAAACATAAACATATATATAAAACAAACATGAAATGCCTTTGGATGATTGGGGAAAGAAAGGTTACAATCAGTTAGAGCAGGTATTAACTTTTTTTTTTTTTGTCTTGGACAGTCTATTGAAGCCTATGGAAACCTCAGAATAATATATTAAAATGTAAAATAAAAACTGTAAGATTGTAAAGAAAACACATCATATTGAAATAGTTATCAATTTTTTTAAAATGATCAGCTATTTTATGGATATTGCCAAATTAAGAATTCTGAGCTAGAGGAATTAGAACATGTTTCATGCAGAAATGAAACAAGGGATAGAGTTGAAAAGGCAATGATCCAAAGTTATGGAATCAGGAGATGGAGAGTCCTAATGGCAGAAAAACCACTTTGGCTGGACAACAGATTGGAGAGGAATAATGTATAAAGCATGTTAGAAAAGTTATTAGTGGTCAGAGCTTTAAGAGCCTGAGAAAATTATAAGTGGATCAGAGAGGCAATAGTGAGCCATTGGAATTATTTGACATGATCAGGCCTGAACTTTAGGAAAATCACTTTGGCATAATATTTATAGGTTATTTTTCAAAATTTCAGTTTTTTTTTTCAGGAAGAACATTGTAAAATATTATTAATTTATACATTTTATATTCTAGAAATTTTATAAATTTCATTTTATAGCAGTTTTCAAAACAGACTTATTTGTGCAAATACTGTGCTGTTCCTAAAATAAAACTTTTTTTTTTGGTGTTTTTTTCCTATATTTCTTGCAGTGTTACACTTCTGATTAAGAAAGAAAGAATAGCAGCAATTGTCTGGTTGATAAGTAAAGGAGATTTTCATTATTTGCCAAAATTTTTCCAGGATTTTCAGTTCCCAAAATAGAAGTTAAAAGTCAGTTTTCAATGACTTGGTTTGGACTTTGAACTTGTTTGAATGTCCATGTTTTCTCATCTACTCCCTCTTTTTTCCTTGATTTTGATGCTTAGAACTCTTTTAAATACTTAGTCTTTGTTACTAGTAAGAGACATAAAAAGATATATAATAACAACTTTAGGAAACCACTAATTCCTGACTTTCTGATCTTTGTGGTTCAAGAGGTTTTTATGAATTTTGTTTAAAGTTAACTGAGAAAAATTCTGATCTTTCAAAAGCTATTCTGGTAAGGTAAATAACTACATAGTAAGATAAAGTTCCATTATTATTAGAGTCATATTTTGGATTTCTTTACATGAAATATAATTTAGGAATGTTTAAAAGAGCTTTCAATGCATGGTGTGGTTTGGGCCCAAGACTTACATAGGTTTATGGGATTTAGAGCTGAGAAGTCCTGTTAGAGAACCAACCTCTTTTATAGGTGAAGCTCTGAGACCCAAAATCATAAAAATGATCTATGCCCAAGGATCTGAAGGAATTATATACTAAAGTTGGTCTTTGACCCTAGGTCTTCTGACTCAAATGCCTGAGCTCTTATCTCTAGTTGAATACATCTTTGAACTGGCTCATGAAATATACATTTTCTTGATATTTTATGTTAGGAATTTTGGGATGCCTGGAATTAATTAGGAGTTAGAAGGCACTGAAAGTTTTTTTATACTAGGTGCTTCACTTTGTGGAACATACATCTGAAAGGTATAATGGCTATTTGGGACTCAGGAGATGTAGGTAAAAATTCTGTCTCTCGATACTTACCAGCTAAATGACCATAGGCAAATCAGCTACACCTTTGTGAACCCCAACTTCCACATCCATAAAATAGACTGATAATGCTTATGTTATTTATCTTACAGGGTTGATTTGAGGCTTAGGTGAGATATGTGTAAAGTCCTATGACAACTTTAAAGTGCTACATAGATGCCAGTTATTCCTATTCCCTCCAAACTGAATTTTGAACTTTTAGCTGGAAAGGGACAATACAGATCCACACTTTGTGTTGTGTATGAGAGAGAAGGTAGGTAATAAAAATGTTTGTAGCAGCTCTTTTTGTAATGGCAAGGAGCTGGAAATTAAGTGGATGCCCATCAGTTGGGGAATAGCTGAATAAGGTATGATATGAAAAAGGTAATGGAATATTATTGTTGTAAAAGAAATGATTTTCAGGCTGATTTCAGAAATGCCTGGAAAGACCTACACGAAACTGATGCTGAGTGAAGAAAACAGAACCAGGAGAACATTGTAAATTGTAACAAGATTTATGTGAGGATCAGTTGTGATGGACTTGGCTGGTTTCCACAGTGAGGTGATTCAAAGCAATTCCAATGGAGACAATGTGGATTGAAGCATACTTTTTTCAAACTGTTTTGTTTGTTTTTCTTTCTCCTGTGTTTTTTCCTTTTGGTCAGATTTTTCTTGCATAAGGTGGAAATATGTTTAAAAGAATAGCAGATATTTAACCTATATCAGATTGCTTGTTGTATTGGTGAGGAGGGAGGTGAAGAAGAAAGGAAGAGAAATTTGGAACACAAAAGTTTTACAAAAATGAATGCTGAAAACTATCTTTTCATGTATTTGGAAAAATAAAATACTATTGAGACATCGGGACTGAAAAATTGAAATATTACCATTCTGACGGATCTGGGGTAAATGAATGTTGAAAACTATCTTTACATGTATTTGGGAAAAATAACATTTTTTAAAAGGACACCAGGCCTGAAATACTGTGAAATGTTACCATTCTGAAGGATCTGGGGTAAATCCAGAGAAGTGAAACTAAGAGGAATTTAGACAGAGGTAAGCATGGAGGTGAAAGGTGTAATTAATGTGGAGGGTGTCAACGTGTGTGCGCTCGTTCTCCTGTGCGTGTTCGCTCGAGCGTGTGTGCAAGGATTTGGTTGAAACTGTGGGTCTGCTTGAGGTGTGAGGATCACAGGCTTATAGGAGCCCGATTTAGAGCTGGAAGCGCTGAGAGATCTAGTCCAATTCCCTTCATTTTGCAGATGAGGAAACTAAGACCCAGAATGAATGATCCTGTTACCCACAAGAGGATCTGGCCTAGATATATGGGGTAAAAGGGACAGACCATCCTATTAGGGACCCCAAACTCCCAAATCCCAGGTAGCAGACTCGAGGGGCGGTTGCCGGGGGTGGGGGTGGGGGCAGTTGACGGCTCACGCGCCAGGATCTGACCCCTCTCCCTTCCTCTCTCTCTCTGCCCCACTCCTTTAGCTCTGTGACGCAGGGAGCGGCCTCCCCCGCGGGAGGGGCTGGGGGGAGGGTAAGAAGGGGAGGAGGAAGGCGGGACCTAGCGAGAGGAGGGGGGAGGGGAGAGCGGAGGAGGGAGGAAGGGGGCGGGGAGGAGCGACGAAGGGGCGGAGCCAGGGGCAGCTGAAGCCCCGCCCCAGGCCGAGCGAGGACGCTACGGAGCAGGCGCGTGGCTGCCCCTTGCCTTCTCCAGAGCTACTGCCGCCGC